>JAZHPH010000823.1:0-20829 GCA_037356405.1 Nasonia oneida | reverse complement strand
ATATATATATATATCTATATATATATAGATATGTAGTCAGGTATTAATGATAGGGAAAATATCATAGTAAATATTTTCTCTAAATAATCATTCAGAAAATAATACATAATGTAAACTATAATCACAGTTAAACACAACGTAGAGACTTTTACTACTTCTGATTAAATTATTTTCTCTAAATTATCGTTAGTATAGTTTATTCATAAAATAATACATAATTTAAATTATAATCACAGTAAAACAGCGTAGAGACTTTTACTACTTTCGATTGAAAAGTAAATGTAAATAAAACATTTTTTTTAACCTTAAATTAACTGAAACGTTTACTTTAAAAATAACATTTTATAAAAATAATAATCAGTAATAAATAATCTTTTTGGCATAAAAAATACTAAATTAACTTTTTAATGGCCCTCTGTAATCCATATCTTCATCATCACTTACGTTTTCTTCATTAAAAGACTCTAATGTTTTACATCTTTTTCTTGCTTTATTGATGCACTGGTTATGAACGGTATTTAATTTTTGTAGAAAATATTCTATATTATCTATATTTAAATTTTTTATTAGCATAAACTTATAAACTTGCTTTTCTAAAGCAACTGTTTACAATGGATCCAACTTTTTTTTGTCTTTGGTATTCTTCTGCTTTCTTACGCAGCGCTCTGCCAAATCTTTGAATTCGTACACTCCTTGACTTAAAATTGCCAGGCATTTACTTGGTGATTTTGTTTTCCAACTATCGTTGTATGCTTTAGGATTACAAGGGACCCCATGTGCGAGCAAGACATTTCCAAATTCATCGTAATTTAATTTTTCATCAGATTTGAAAGTATAAATGGTATCATAATGATAAAACGGATTAACCGCAGAACTGTGGGAATCTAAAACCAGATTATAAAAATTAAAAATCATTATAAATATGTTCGTAATGTTTTTTTAATAAAATTAATTTAGCAATATCTGAATACCTACCACTCTCATTACTGTTTCTAGATAATATTCGTCCACTTTGCTTATTAATATGTTGGGCGTTTTCTTCATTCGGATTGGGATTTTCTGATGTTGGCTGGAGTTCCCTTAACATATTTCTAAGGTCTTCATTTTTTTTCCTTTCAGCAATGTACACAACTTTTTGTAACTATTTGCTTGTTTTGATAGTTCTGCGATACCATCTTTTTGTCTAGGAATCTAAAAAATAATATTGAAAATCTTTAAGTATAAATTTGGATTAATATACAATGCAAAGAAATTATTTTCTTTCCGTCTGAATCTCTTGGTATATATAGTGATATGTGAGGTTAACGTTGTTGAGGCAAAAGCCTCAGGGAGATTAACAAACTCAAACTCGCATATTAGATTAATATAGTAAATTTAACACTTCAACTTACATTACTAATATCTTTTATCGGAGTAGAAGTTTCCGTAGTAAAAAAACTTGGATCTTCAATATCACTTACACTTTCATTTTGTCTTTGATTTATATACTTTTTTAGAACATTATTCTCTCGATGAACTTTCTGCTTCTTTCTCTCTTTATTTATTGCCTTTAGTTTCCGTTTATTATTTGAAAGCATTTTCTTTCTATTGTCATCATCTTGATCGTTGACTATATCATCATCACAATATTCTTCAAGTGATAAATCATTGCCCTCGTTTTCTTGGTTGCTAACATTAGTATTATCATGTAACTGATGAGAAGTTTCAATATCATCAAGTGTTGTACTATGTGTTGGTACTGAAAATCTTTTCGATATAGATTTACTAAGCACTTCGTTATAGGTATCTGAAAATTATTAATAAATGTACAAATTTAAATTACATGTATTTTATAACAATAAAACTGAATATTTTCAGCATAATTAATACTAACCTGCAGCATAAAGAACATAGCACTTAAGTTTTTCGCCACCAGGACCTCTTCTAAAACTAAATTTTGTTTCTTTGTAAATGTTTTTATTGTTTTTGTAAGTTTCGTATTTGAACTTTTTTATAACATCGGCAGGGATGATTTCTCTTTGCGACTTTGCACCAGTTTCCTTTGGTAAAATATGAACATATAAATATGGATAAAACTCATTAGAGTTTGCACCATTTTCATCACTGTCACCCATTATATAAAAATATATATATTCATATAAACGGTATTATTTTAAGTATCACGTCGAGTAATGTTTAAAATATAACTTATACTTGTATACAGTTTGCTTTTATTTGTTCGCGATTTTTTTACTTAGGTAAGATAAGGAAAAATGCGAGAACGGAATAGGTTATATGAATTTGTACTGTTATATTCACACAGCTCAATGAAACGGAACACGGAACATATTGTACACAGGCTCCCACGGTTGGGAGTCGGAAGTGCGGAAAGCTCCCCTCGTAGCCTACTTCAGACCTCACCGAGCTTAAGACAAGACGAACGTACTTACTTTTTGTACGACGCATGTGAAAGTGAGAAATAAAATCCAAAATGTAAACTCTTAAATCTAAATACCCCCCGCATGTGCCCTTATACCAAGGCGAATTTGCTATGTTAAGTGACTCGGACGCCCTCTCAGTAAATAACTCTCAGTAAACACTCAAAACTCGGTGCACATTGAAGTTGGCTATTATAGCTTTTCGCGCATACAGTTGTTAACCCTGTTTCCGTCCTCCTCTTGGTACTGACTTCAAAAAATGTAATATTTTGTATTGTTCTCATCGGTAGCTTGTACATTAGTGTACATAGTGAGTATAAATATTGAAATTATAAAAAAGTTATCTTTATAAAGAATCGCAATGAATAAAAGAGGTAATTATAAAACGTACTATGACAGGGATTGTTTAACTTCAAGGATTCCTCGGTCAACAAGTTATATAAAAAAAGCAGTACTAAATTTGAATCAAAAAATTTGTTACAAACAGAACATTTCAATGAGCACAATAAGTTTTCTAAATTGGTAAGTATTAAAATCTTCAAACTGTAACTAAACTTAAAAAAGGATTTTAGATTTATGTAAAATTTTATTTGATTAATTTTAGACCTCAAATACTGTGTTTCATGACATTGATAGCTCTTCTAGCATCAATAATTCATCAAAACGAGATGGATTGTTACTTAAATCAGATTTTAGAAATACACGTCTTTTGACCATGTTCGCGTATCCACTGAGTATACATCAAAACATAACCTCTTATTTGATGCAGACTTTGAAGAAATAAATGTAAGTACAGTTTTATAATAAATGAAGCTTAGTGAAAATCAAATATAAAAAATAACAATCAATTTTATTCAATTGTATTAAATGGTTCGGAAATAAAGTTAATGTTAAGCAAAATTACTTTGCACATTGATACACAGAAAGTGAAAGTTTGCACTAACTAAAAACTAAATCACACTGCAACCATGATTTAATTGATTTTTATTTATTTTATATTAGAGTATGATATTTTAAAACTTTATGCAAAATTTCAAAGCTCTAAATGCTGTAGGTTAAGAGGATAGTGATCTAACATGTGAGTAGTAAGTAAGCCGGTATGGGGAGACATAACAAATGACGTCATTACTGGCGCATCCTTATCTTATCATGTAAACAAGTCATAAAGATAAGGTGTCATGTTTCTAAACAGGTAATTAAGATAAGCGTATCATGTTTATACACGTGTAATTAAGATAAAGATATCATGTTTACATAAACAAAGAAGATATCTTTACCACAATAATAAACAATTACGGTACTTTACAAGTAATAAAGATAAGATAAGGTATCTTGTTTATACGTGTGTAATTAAGATATCATGTTTACATAAACAAAGAATCTATCTTTACCGCAATAATAATCCATGATGATACTTTTTTTATTATGAAAACAGGTAATAAAGATAAGGTATCGCCAACGTCTTAAGCATTTATCTTGTAAACAATTAAGATAAATATGGATTGTTACTGACGTCATGTACACCTCTTATGACGTCATAAGATAATGAGATTTTTTATGTATGATGAGTTTGTAGTACGTTTATAGAAATATTGTGGTCCTAAAAAGGACCGATTTTAATTGATAAATAAAAGTCTTAGAATAAGACTTTATTGTTGCTATCCCCGATCAGTGTTGTTGTGTCCTTGATATTTGGAATCTTTATTTGCTTCCTTGTCAGGACAATAACTCCTGTACCCTTCTTTTTTTCGGGAATGATGCAGTATTGGAAGAATATTGAGGTAGATACTTTTGGAATCCAGCAGCCGGTTTATATTTCACTTCCTCTCGACCTGAACCTTCTTTCTTCTTCTTCTCCATATTGTGTTTGTCTATATTACGATTATGACTATTACGATTATAATATTTTCTGGTTTATTACAGGATATGTACAAAACGTAATGACAAAAAATAGCATGTATATTTATACTTTAATTATGGCAGTATAAATGTATTTATATATATCAAACAATTGAAAAGCAGCTATTTCACATAAGATTATATTTAAAATTATTTCCTCAATAGTATCTTTAAACTTATCGTGAATTATAATTTTAATATTTTCAGTGTATAAAGTATAATATTGTTGAAACATCTCATACGTCTTTAGTATAGAATTAGGGTCTTTCTCAATACCATCATTTTTAATACAGTCAATTATAAACTTCTTAATATGAGAAACAATTTCATTCACTTTATCAACACACTCTTCAAGTTTACTCATACGTTCGTCAATACACTGTGAGACAATTTTTAACCCGTCAAAAGTGACTTGCTGCATGCATATCGATGGTTGGTGATGAGCTGTTTTTTGTTTCTTTGCTCGTGGTGGTTGATGACGTAGATTCTCACCATCAGTAACAGTAGCGGCAGCAGCACCACCACCACCACCAGTGTAGTCATTGAAATGGGAAGCACTAACTGTATGCAGTACATCGTCGTTTTCTTCGTCAATCAAAAGATTTGGAAAGATGGATGTTCCGACAGGTCTTTCTTCTATCAATATGGATTTGGTATTGTATGAAGAAGTAAACATCAGATCATGATTCTCCATGTACACCTTCGTTGGTCGAGCGTATTCACTTTGGAATCTGTACGCATCTTGGAAATAGCAATTTATAAGATCAAAGTAATTCTTGAAGACCTTCCAGCCAGATGCATCAAATTTGACGGATTTAAAACATGTTGTAGACGTTGAGAGTTTCACCACTGGTCGATAGCTTCCCTGGTAACTTTCTAAGCCAAGAGTAACGCGTTTCGAGTTTGACTTATTAATGGCGTAGGACGTGGAGAGCAGCATATTTGGCAGAACGTTCTGCACACAAGATGGAGCACTGACACTTGATTGGGCCATGGTACGAAAAACAAGAGGTACAATATACAGAGTTACACTTAGCAAACGATCTCTCAAACTTTCACGAAAGAACTGATGGAGCTCCTCACGCTTCAAGCTCTTTTATACATTTTAACCCCCCACTACCTCAAAGTAAAATGATCGAATGCAGTGGGGAGAGATTTTCTGCGCGTGTATTCTCAGAACTTCACAAAGGAAGTATCATATTCGTTAACCGTCAAAGGTTACGGTTACATTTCTCCGAGTTTTTAAGAACAGGATGTTTACTCTACTACTACTACAACCGTCAGTTTTATCAGCTTCTCTTACAGATAAAGATTGAAATGGAATATAAAACTAAACAGTAAATATCACCGGATGTTAGTATTATAAACGTTAATAAATGCCGATGTATATGTACTTAGAACTATACAGCGAGGTGTGATGCAACAGGAAAAAATATATCATAGTACTACAGTATGGAATTAAAGGAATGAGTAAGACTCTATAAATGAAAACATTTTTTATATTATGAAAGATTACACTTTATTCATATTTTTTACTACATGATATCTGACAATTATTATTATTATTACTTTACATACATTCTCGAAGTACATGTTTGATTACAAAATCCTGAGCCGCGCGAGGCTTCACTTCCAAACCTCCTAACATCTTTCGAGCGTACACGATGATTATTATTTCGTAACAGCTTTTTATAGAACAATACAACTACGGCATCATTTTTTCGTGAATCTCGCGAGAACTTATGACAAAACGCGCGTAAGTTAGGTAGCCTAACCATATGGTAAAGGAACATAACACAATACTGGCCACACACCTGTGAATCAAAACTTTGCAACTTTTTTTTATTCCACTGATAACGCTTGCAATTTCTTTTGAGTCGTTTAAGATGATGTTGAGACATTGGTGGTAGTCCGTAACTGTCAAAGTATGTTCCATAACCGTTTGAGTCTATGTAGATAGCAATCCAATGTGTTCCTTTCTTCGTGTGATCATCTGTATTAGCTATGATGGCCGCGGGGTATTCCAAAACGTTTGGAATTCTTTCCGCAGCATACACGCCAACTGTCTTGACGGTTAACGGGTCAAGAGCTTTTAGTAATTCTTGTGTATTCATTCTATTATTATTATTATTATTATTTCAGCAATGATCGACTACGTCCTCCTCGTGTGTCGCGTAAATAGACGATGAAGTAGCTGTACGTACCCGCGAGTTTAGTTTGCAGTACAATGCATCACTCAATTTCTGTGCAGAATCTTGTGTTATACCTTCAGCTATAGAGTGTAACCACTTTCGTAACACATATGCATGATTGAGAGCACAATCGCGACTGGAGTTTATACCTTGAATGCCATGATTTAAACACATGAAGTTACCTGAATAATTTATTTTCAATTCGTCAAAATTCGGAGCATACATTTCTTCAACGTTCACAACTTCTCGACACATTACAGTCTCCAGGAATCTCCAATTGTCATGACCGCGTGTAAAAATACGTATAGCCACTTTGGCTATTTGTTGTAAATGATACTGTAGTTGTTCAATGGTGATGTCACCTTCATGCCAACGAATTCCATGAAAATGATTAGAAATGTAGTCGTTAGTTCTTTTAAGTCCAGTTGCAAGTTCTTCAAATCTATGGGGTTCCTTAACTATGCAATGTTGGACGATTCTGTGCTCTAAACCAAGTACACCAACTTCTTTAGGTGTAAACTTGTTGTTACGGTCTCTCAAACCCTGAATATTGATAACGTAATCCATGATACTATAAAAAATTGACACAGTCGAGCCAAACTCGCTCACTTTTCAAACGTCACTGAGAGTATGACGTTTAGCTTTTTTTGCTCATCTATAGCATAGAGGCGCTGCTGTTGCTTTTTTCCCCATCCCTCTTCTCCTTCTTCACCTTCTCCTTTTACTTTTCCATCGCTTTAACGGTATTATGCATTAAAATCCGTTATTATTTGCCTACTTGAATCTATTTCCAAGACATTGTCGTATTCGGCGTAAATTATACAATTGATTGTAGATTCAAGTGCTCTTTCAAATTTTACCTCTACACGAACACTACCGTGCTTGATTAAATTCCAATGAGAAACTGAATTTGCTGATAAATCAGGCGTTATATCAAAAGCAAATAATGTATACCCTTCATCGTACTCCGTTCGTGAGATAATTAATGCTTCGTTTAGAAAATGAATTCCAGTCCCAGAATATAGTGTATGAAACGAGTCGATAAATAATTGACTTTCACCTGTAAATCGAGGCTGCAATGGTTTTCTGGGAATCTGGACACCATCCACATAAAGAGAAATATAGTTTATATTAAAATGTTGGAAATTAAATGGATTAAGCTTTCTATTTCCATTGAATGCCTTGTTATCCACAAATCCAATGATTATTCTTTTGGGTATTTGACCGAGAATAACGTTGTCCAGTGTATCGCCAAGAATACCTCTATGCATTGTAAATGCCTTCACCTCCACACGATTGATTGGGTATTTAGCAGTGGCTTTTGTAAGTGCATTAGCATGTGCTCGTATAACACCTGGACTTATTTTAACTCGACGCACAATCAGTGAAGCTTCCTTAATGCGTATAGTAAATTTATCATCATCTGTAAAATCCATCAAACAAAAAGCATCCTTACTCCTAACCAATCGTAATCGCAGTTCAACACCATTTAACAGAAATTTATTTTGATTAAAAACATCGCAATGCAAATGACCGAGTAAATCGACAGTTTTACCATTCTGAGTAAAATACTGACGGTTACACTGACCAATATTTGCATTTACATCAGTACGGTTGGTATTGGGAGGCGCTGCCCATTTTCCAGGGGTATCCGCATACCAGAGTCTACTCGTGAGATGTGATTCCATACTATTCTTTGAATAATTTAACAGTGTTTCGATGTAAGCTCGGTAAGGATAAGCATTGTTTGGTGGTGAAACCAATTTTTGATTAAAGAAAACATCTATTTGGTTAAATAGCGAATGTAACGTGTTATTTATTGCTGCTACCTTCGGATACTCTGTAGCTTTAGCTGCTTCTGTTATTTCAACATTTGGCTTTATCTGCATACGAATGCATTGTGTGTGCAAGATCGAGATAATCACTACCAGCTGGAACGACGAATTCCAACGGTCCATCGTCTGTTAGCGAAGAAACTGGTTTATAATGTATAAATTGAGAGCTTTCCACCGAAGTCTGTGTAGGTGATAATGTAAATAAATCTAATTCTGATTTCATGCATTCGCATGAGTGAGTGTAGAAAAGCCATATTAAATAATATCTATGTAGATCCAAAAATATCGCTCACACTGCGTTGTTTTCTCTTCTTCCTTGGCTTATTTTTACCCGCTTTCTTTTTCGTAGATTTGTGAACACTGACGTGGCTCTTCTTCTTCTTCTTTACACGGCCACTTTTACTGCTGATGCGTACAGCTGAACTGTTCTTGGACGATTGACGCTTCCGCTTTTTAGCGCGTATCTTATATCCTGATCCCTTCATCATAGCGGCAATTTTATCAGCGGCTTTATGCTTAAGATTTTTACCGGACTCACGCATGCGCATATTTACAGCTTGTTTAAAATTGCTTCCGTGATTTCCAACGTCATCTAGTACATGCATTCCTGCTCTGATAGCTTCTTTTCCAACGGCTTTAGCACCACTCGTAATGTAAGGTAAAACTCTTCGAAATAATCCACTCAAAAAGCTGCCGATTCCACCATGACCTCGCTGATAAGTTGAACCTGCAAACACTCGACGTACTCCTCCTCCACCATCACCACCACCACCGATTTGATCGGCATAGTATTCGGCGTAGTAAGCCATTTTTTTCTCAGAGAATGCGCTTGAAATGTAGTGTTACGGACAACGTCCCGTACTCGAATGGTATATGATTCCCATTTTAATCTCTTATATCTATTATTATATTCTGAAATGTGTTATTTAACAAAGGTAGATAAATTCCCGGTGCAAATTGTTTGACCACTCTCGCACCAAATTTATATTTTGAATTATCGAGTGTTACTATGCGCAAAAGGGATGCTTGAACGTCACCGACTGTGTACGGAATACAAATATCTGAGTAAACGAAAAATTGATCAGCTATCGCTCTTGCCAAACAACCAGGTCTGTTTCCTACCAATGTTGCATTTTTTTCGACTCTACAGATGGAATCATGGGTATAAATTCCTGATTTCTATATTTTTCATTCTCAAAGCCAAATATTCGTTTGACTTTTTCGCTCAAGCTGAAAAAATGAGTTTCCTTACATTCACACTTTTTATGTAAATTGTAATAACCACTTTTTTCTTTGCCTGTTCAATACGTAAGTGAGATTCAAGAATATTGTTTATAGCTTCTGTGAGATTGTTGTGATTCTTGTAAACACCTGGTGGAAATATGGCATCGTTGTGTTTGTCGTTTGTCCAATCCGGTAAAATTTCAGATATGTCTCTCTTTCTTGCAACTGCTATTCTACGTGCGTTAACAAACTTTATATTACATTCGTGTTTCTGAATATGCATCATCGTGCATGGTATGCTGATTTCCGTGAGAGCAACACTCCACTTACCATGCAGACGTACTTCGTGCGATAAGTGCGTGGTGAAGCAGGATGTTGTATTTTCAGAAAAATATTTCATACTACTGTTACTCGGTAATATCAAATAAAATTCGTCCTCAGCCATGTTTAAAGTGTAACGATTTCGCTTGCTTTAATCCACGAATTAAATTTATCAGGATAGCCAAGCCACTTTACAAAAACTTGTTTTTTAACACCACGTCCCCTACTCTTGATCACACGTTCCACTTTGAATTCCTTATTTTTTGACAGACGATCATCGCCAACTCTAGCTAGTTCTTCGGGATAAAAAAATCCGTCGATTATTTCACCTTCTATATCAGTCAATTCATAGGTGAAGAGATTTTGACGACGTGAGACACGGGTAATCTTAAAGATCTCTTCACTGTAATTCTTTTCGTAACCTTTATCGAAGGTGCCTTTCAACTGACTGATGCGAACATGATCACCCACGCTGTATATATGTGCTCTAGACTTTTTTCTCTGACTAAGAGCTCTTTTTTCTAAATTTTTTCTTGCCACAACTGCATTACGAATATTTACAACTGCCGGAACCATTTTAGTACCACTATGCATAGTGTGATTATACGCATAAACGATATTTTCAATAACATTGATATACCTACGAGTATTTTTATGAGTAAAATATCTGAACATACGTTCTTTGAGCGTGCGATTTAGACGCTCGACGACGGCTGCTTTAACATCGGGATTACGTGCTACTCGAAAATTAATCTTGTGTTGTTTTATATAATTTTGAAAATCTGATCCGACAAACTCTTTGCCTCGATCAGTTTGTATAAGAAATGGGCGTCGCCCATCGGCTCTTTTTAAGATTTTGTTGAAAGCAGCTACAACACTTTTTGTACTTTTGTCACGTAAAGGCTCGACCCAAGTATATTTACTGAGAACATCTATGACTACAAGTAAATACGCAAAATTATCGTTATACGTTTTGAGAGATTGCATGCCACACAAATCCATTTCCCAACAATCATCCACATTAGTGACATTGTACATCAATCTAGGAAATTTTCGTCTAATAGGTTTGTGTAATGTGTATGCATCTTGATTACTTAACCACTCATTAACCTCGCTTTTCCTCTTATTTTTACCATTGATTCGTAACAGATTACGTGCACCAGCGTATCCAGTCTCGTGTCTAGTGTCAAAGTATTGATTTTCATAAGACATGTTAAATTTTATAAGCCAGCCACTTGTTGTTTGCTTTTTGCGGTATGGATTTTTTCTTATTCAAACGTGCACTATAGCGTTGTGCGGCCGCGAGTCTAGTACCTTGTTCCAAAGTCTGAACGCTCTCGGAATTATTTCTCTTGGTTGAAGGAATTTTGTTTAATGCACGTTTCAAACTTTCACTAATTTTTATCACCTCTGGATTACTTATTAATTTGGGTGGAGTGTCAGTTGTTGCTATAAAATTAGCTAATTGAAATCTTCCTACAGGTTCTTCAACAGGTCTACTCCGTACCACGTCTTCTAGTAAATCTATAATATTTGAGTGTGGTATAGCTTTATCATCAATGCTAACTGTACCTGAATTATCCCATTTAATACGATGCGATGCTGATTTCCAATGTTGAAGCAATAAACGTGCTTTTCTCACATAACCCTTGGAAATGCTTGCAAGTATCGCTTCATCGGTCAATGGACTCGATATATCTTTATTTTCATGCTCTACATCAAGTATATTTGCATCTGATAAAAGTTCCTGACGTTCCAAATTTTTAAAATGAAGATATCTTCTTAAAATTTGTAAATATTTTTGACATTTTTCACGTTCATCGGTGATACTTTTTGAAAA
The DNA here is from genome assembly GCA_037356405.1 of Nasonia oneida. Lineage (NCBI taxonomy): Eukaryota > Metazoa > Arthropoda > Insecta > Hymenoptera > Pteromalidae > Nasonia > Nasonia oneida. The sequence continues at coordinate 9,101 of JAZHPH010000823.1, read as the reverse complement.
AAGTATATCGTGCATCTCAGCATCGAGACGACTTAAATTATCACCCTTTGTCTGTATCGTTGGCTCTAAAGCATTACTCGACTCTTCTAATATATGTTGTTGTTGTTGTTGTTGTTGTTGATACTGTTGCTTCGTTACTCTCTCGTATGTTTCCTCTGATACAATGACCATTTTACGAGCGTGCTCCATATTTTAATTTCCAGAGACTCCAAATATTTTTGACACAAGTGCACCTATAATTGGTGCAAGTAACATTGGTAAAAAGGCACCACCGTTTTGAATAAGGACGCGTTTCTTTTTTTTTCACTCTTTTTCACTGTTATTACTACTGGATTTAATTAATAATTTTCTCAAGATACTTTTAACGTTTTTTTAACTTTGACTTGTGTGAGTTTTTTATTTTAACGACTCCGCGCAATACATTTAACACGCATTTGCATATGCTTTTAATGAGTTTTTTATCAGCTACACGTAACAGTGCTAAGCGCTGTTGACTATCTGCATGACAAAGAGCATTCAATACTGCAACACACTTTTTTGTAAAATGCTTTGGTAGGCATCCACACCTTGTATCTTCTTTTTCTTCTTCTGCTTCAGTAGCAGCAGCAGCACCAACACCACCACCACCACATCCACGCTGTCTTCTACGCTGTCTACGACTATCGGTTCTCGCAGACGCTCCTCTCCCGGCCATTGTTTCAATCAGACTGAAGCTTTAATCATAGAATCCTCTACTTTTATCGGAATTTCTTATTCTTCTTCGGTACATATGCGTAACTCAATTTATCATCGGGAAAAAACAGAGGTACGGAAACGAAATTCATCCTCGGTCGACTGTTTCAAATCCAACAAAAGATAGCCATGAGAAGTTTACGTACTATCGAGATACGCTTCTTGTAAAAATTTGGGGTCTTCGGGATAGACTTGACGCGCTAGATATTGTATTTGCGAACGATCACGTGGATTTTTAAAAATAACGAGGTAATTTGCATTTAATGAGATATCGCGTTGACCAGCTCCTTTGTGAAAAAGATTTTGTGTAATAAAAATCACACTTAAATTCTTATGATGACTTCCCTTTGTAAATAAATCGAGAATAATGTTATTCGAAGATTCTCTCATTAAATCATCGATAATTAATAATTTTTTCTTTTCATTGTCTTGAGAATAATCTGAAGGCTGAGGTAATCCCTCGTGAAATTCAACAATTTTTTTTCTACTCTCTCTACTTATGCCACCTGGAACAAAGTCTGTCTCATACGTAGACTGCCACTCGGCATAATAGAGTAATATCCGATCAAAAGTTACACTGCACATGAGTGGAAGATGTCGAAGAAACCTTTTGACAAAAACTGTTTTACCACATCCCGTGGGTCCGCTAACGATACACGTAAACGGATGTTTGAATCGCATATCCATTTTGCCGAGTACTCACACACACACACACACGAGAGATTTTCCTTAAAATAAGCGTATGTACACACGTAAAAATAAGCTAATTTTACGTGTGCTGAATCACAAGCTGTTATTACCGCTGTTTAAGCTGATATTCGTGTCCAACAAGCTAAATAACAACGCGAGTAAGCTGAATTACGCTTTAAAATGAGCTAAATTTCCCATAAAAAGCGTTCTCTTCGATGACAGAAGCTATACTGAGGATATAAAAATGTGTTAGGGATCTTTTAAATGGAAAAATAAGGAAATTATATAAAAATTTGTTTATTTTTATTTACAATAAATACATCCAAAAAGTTAATTATTCTTATATCCAAAAGGCAGACACTTACGTGACGTAAGGTATCGTCGTTTTTTCAATACAACACAACATGTTTTCGATTCTTCACGCGTTACAACTTCATGCATTTTAGTTCTTCTGATAGCTTTGAATTTTAAGCGTATTTTACTACATTCATCATTCATTTTTTCAGATTCGTGATCTTCGTTTGCAAAGGCATTGTTAATCAAATTCTTAATGCTATCAAAATTAATTTTTACACCGTTTGAGAAGTTTAATGAGATACCTTTTACTTTACAACATTCAATTTTATCATCTTTATTGGGTGTTACAGCTGTGTAAGCGTAAAACTTTGGTCCTCCCGAAACAAAATTACTTATATACGCATTTTCACCATAACCACAAAGTTCATCTGTCATATCACCTAGTTTAGAGCCAATAAAAGGTTTATACTCATCCGAAGCATCGTCATGCGAAACAAATATACAAGAATCTGTGTCATAATAAAGAACACGATCACCCAACCTTCTCAAGTAATTATATAGTTCTAAACGTGCTTGAGCAGTGGTGTAAGCCGCAATCACGACACTCGTATGCGGGGCAGGAGTGACAGCCTCATCCTTGTATTGCCAATTCACGTACAGTATCTCATCATTAATTGCTAGTATATCATTAACATCTCTTTCCGGACACGTATGACATTATTTTATCTCGTCGTTTATTAAAGCAAATAGGGCAACCGTGTGTGTAACAGCCTTGATATTCAAAGACAATACCTTTATTTGCATTGTCATTTTCCGGAGGTAAATAGCCATCTACACGAAACCCTTCTGGAAGCATAAATTCACGTGCTCTACCCGCGTGTATGATTTCCCGACCAATCTCACGTTCACACTGTAACAGCCACTGTATTGACTTTTGCGAATGATTATCAGCGCGTCGATATCCACCTGATGGAATGATACCGATAGTTTTTTCGCTTAAGAAATTTTTTCTATACACAATGGAGCATGCAGAAGCTATGGTCGTTGCCTCTGTAAACGGACAAGTATTCCCGCACTTAATGAAAATTTTCCGAAAAGCCATGCATGCAAGTCTTAAAATTTCTACATCCATACGGCAATAATCGAGTATTTCACGTTGAAAATCAAACTCATAAGTATTTCGGTTCTCCTCATACCATACAATAAACTTTTCCCTCTCAGACGTCGACATGGCATTAGGCGCATAGAACGATGCTTCGGGTAAAGCCCCAACATAATTTTGATTATCTAAAGTATTGAATAGATGAGGAAAATATCCTTTTTTGCTAGCTGGCGGTAGAGAAAAGGTTTGTGGTAAAGTACTTAATTTCACGTGAAAATAGTTTAAGCTATCAATAAATTTTGTTCGCCCGCATTGAAGCATAATTATATTTTGTCCATTCAATATTACGTTCGGTACTATTGAGGTATTTTCAACGATTTCTCTCAAAATAAATTGCGCATCAAACCCACGAGAGTTATGAGCAATACAAATTATTTGACCGAAGGTAGTTTTCTCGCGTACTGTCAAACCTATTAATTGTTTAACTGGATCATCGCGAAATATATGCTCTCTTACACCACACGTATGGCATAGTATATTTATATTTTCATCATCCATGCAATCATCACAAACCTGTTGTACAACACATAGATTTGGAATGTGTATTTTTATCTCTGTATGTTCACGGTAAGCAGAATCTTGACGCGTCTCAAAGTCATAAAAAATAAATAAGTTTTTCTTTGGGGATTTACGATTAATCTGTGCGTTAACATTACGTCCAATGGGTTGAATATAACAGAGCTGATTTACATCATGTTTTTCGCGACATAAGTTGCACAAATTGATTCCACACTCGTGCTTTGACTTGTAGATATTAATTCGTTTACAACACATATTACAAACTTTTACTACATCGCATATTTTTTTATTTTTTTTTTGTATGACCCATCTATTTTGTGACGGTCGAAACATATTTGTCCGTAAAATTCGCGGTTACATTCTACACACTTTATAATATCTATATTAGAATTACACGTTGGCGCACAAAAACACCTGTCACATTTGGCTGTGCATCTATGCTCATCTACGTATCTATAGCTTTTATTACAATGTTCGCAGAAAAAACGATTGCGTGCAGCACCGGTTAAATTTAATATTGTATCGAAATGACGCCTTCGCGCGTCGTACAAAAGATTTATAACGTCAAAAGAATTTGAATTTAACAGAGGTCTTCCATCGTAAAAGGGAGGTTCTCCACTTCCAAAAGATAAACTATCGTATATTACAATAGCGATATTTTTTGCGACATAATACCGCTGATACGTCTCTATTTCTCGTATACCGCACCCGTTTGCAGGAATTACGACGTTTGCATTAATAGTAAGGAGATTTGCGCGCTCTTTTTGCATACCACGTCTGCTATCTCTGACAATATTCCAAGTATCAATGGCTTCGTTTGAAAAGAATTTTTTATACATCATATAAGCCTCCCCGACAATTAAAGCTCTTGGCAAGCATAAATTATCGTTATTCCTTATAGATACAACCGATCTCTGAGATAAGCTATCAACACTCATCCTCTTTCTACTTCCACCTCGGCCACCATTAGGTATATTAACAAGTGTTAATGTTAGAATAAAGCTCTCATCTATTTGAAAATTCTCATTACTCTGAGCTAATCCGCTTATTAAATTCCATAAATCATTGTAAAAAAAATTATTTACTAATCGTAAAGATAACCCACCCGGGCCTCGTGCAAAATTTAAACTTCTAACGGAGACGCCAATCATGTCGTTTTCATTACATAATGAAATTATATAAGAATAAATATCGCGAATAACTAACTCCAACCAAACTATCGCATTTATAGATCCATCCTTCAGTGGAGATCTTATTTTTAGCACAATACGTCTACCTTCTATTTTATACTTAGATATATAATGCGAATTTTGTTGGAAAATATCAAAACGATTACCAGGAGGCTGGATATCCTCATCCTCTCTTTCCTCATGGACTCCTTGATAATCCATATTATCGTCTGTTTCGCTTCTCTCCTCATCCTCCTCGCTGATCTCCTCCTCCTCCCCCGCCTCCTCATTCTCCTCACTGGGCTGATTATCCTCTTGCTCGTAGTCAGACAAATCATCATTATTGCTGCTTGAATTTTCAATTCTTCTTCTTTGTCCTCTACCAACTTGAATAGAAAAATTACTTTCATCGTCCTCGTAATCCTGCGATTCTACAGAAGTATTGGTGTTCGAAGATGTAGATAAGGGAAAAATGGTTGTAGAAGAAGAACAAGATGAATCGTCAGAGTGAAAAAATTTATTGAATACAAAATATTTGAATACCCTATTTTACACTTTCTTATTTTTAAATTATTCTTCTGGTGGTCCTGAAAAACTCTGTCCCAGACGATTAAACACTTCAGGTAAATTTTCAGTGTCTAACAGTATGGAATTTTTATCTTTACAAGCATTGAAAAACCAACGTATTTCTTGTGCTCTTCGAACATACATGATACGCATGATATCTTGTTTCAAAGCCCTGGGGTACTTTGCAAATCCTTCGAGACCACGTCGAATAACTTAAATAATATTTAAAAATAAGAATTTATTTCAAGAAAAATGTATATTTAAATACAGCATAATACTCACGTTCATTAATTTGACGTTCTCTTGGATTTCCCTGGTTAAAAAAATGCTCGGTGACCAATCCTCCAGCGCTTCTTCTTGTGTACCGCATTTCTTCGGGTTCTACTGGTCGGGCCAAAAAGTCGAGGATTTGTTGTCGCCTTTTAACACATGGATGCTCCGCATACTCAATAATATTCTCGCTTTCATCAGCTGCTCGTTCCATCAAGCGCTGTAGAATATTATTAGCAGCAGCTGTTGGCTCTATACATGTGGCAAGAAGGTGGTCAACATTAACCATGCGCTGAGAATCCCTATTGACAGGTACATCTTCAGCCTCTTCCGCTCTAGCATCGTGCTCATTCTGCGCTCTCTCTACTGCTTCATCCTCCTCCTCCTGAAGACGCACCGCTGCAGGCGCCGCAGCCACCGCTGCTGCTGCTGCTTCTCTCCTTACGGCTTCGCTCTCCTCCGCCCGCAACTCCTCTCCGTTTGCATCGGCAGCGCTCACCCCCACCATTTCAGCCGGTACAAACTGTACATCGGCTACAGCATTCAGCGCTTGCGCTGCATCCTCCTCCTCTTCCGTCTCACTTACCTCTCTTTCTTCCTCCTCCACCTCCTCCTCATCTTCATCCGATGACGTAGGTTCAACATATTTACTTGATGTGTATTCTGTAATATTATCATCATCTTCATCAGAGGTTATGTCGGCTAACAAATTTTCTAACGCTGAAATGTAAAACAATTTTATGTTACAAATACAGAGCTTACTTTTTATAATAAACGTTATATGTATTCGAAGGTAGTGATGCATACAACACATGAATATTAAAATCTCTTTGATGTCGAATGAATTAAAACAAAATATTAACCGATATTTGATTACACATTTTTTTAATAAAAAAAGCAAGAAGTATAGTGAGAAAAACAGTTGTTTAAAAAAAAGTATTCTCACTGTCATAGAATATAGCGGATGTATATTCTTTGATTTTATAATTATACGTTATATTATTGTAATGATAAAGAAATACGCATCGCATACTATGTAATATGACAGATGTAAGAAGCTAATATCCCTAGCGCTGAAGCAGACGACTTGAAAACACTAGGCGTCATACGTAGCAGTCGACGCGTTCTACGGTAAGAGCAGACGACACTGCGGTACGAATGTGTGTATGCGCGCGCGCGCGTGCGCTAGTGAATGAAACAGAGCTTGTAGCAGCAGTAGCAGACGACGCTATCAGCTGTGGCACCGTTTACCTCGTTGCCAAGTACAAGTACTGTTTGATTTTTATTAATGACAACGCGATATAGTGGAAGAAAAATTGCAATCAATAAAAATGTACTCACCATTATTCTCCTTGAATGCTGTCATTAACCGCGTCAACACAGATAAATGCGCAAAATTCTGTTGCATACAAAATTCTGCAGCACATCGCACAGCTAAGTTGCATTTTTTAAAAATGCGTCTATTAAGCTGTGCAATTTTCCGTGGCCCACAGCATCGTAAAAGACGTGAAAACTCGCGGCATAATTGGCACGCTACTATGCCTTTCACGCGTAGACACCAGCTTCTTGTACACCTGCGTCTAACAACACTATTTGCTTGAAGATTGCCCGCGATGCGAAGCACTACACTGCGTAAAGACTCCTCAGCTACGTTATACATGCTTGCGAGCTCTTGATTTAATGCAACTACTCTCATGACTACTGAGCTCCTGAGGTCAACGTAGGGTTTATATAGTATAAAAACGTCTTTCTAGTGGGGGGATGTGTGGACTCGCGCAACAGTATAAAGCACAAAAAAAATAACATCCTGTGATAAGTTTTGCCTCAGCTTTATCATTCGTGAGTATCAAAATTTCGCTGAATGTCACTTACACGGTCAGAGGATCGCCTGATTAATAGGTATTATATTACCTACGCTCTCACGGGTCCAAGATGCATAACAATCTGAAATAATGATACCGTCGACGATTCTCGCACGATACAAGGCGGCTGAAAGCAATGCTCTATCACATTTAATAGCATTCGACTTCCTGTGTAAGTGATGACTATAGCGATTCTCATACAAGCAGTATCAAATATACGTCTCCGAGAATCCACGTGTTAATTACATTTGAGATTACTCTGAACCGTTCTTTTGTCACACTGATCCATTTTTTCCGCGCATAGGTATCAACTGTAAAGACTCTTACCGCCGAGTAGATACTAAAAATATCAAGTTCACGCTTAGAGCAGTCGAGAGTCAAAGATCATGTTCTCTCTCTCTCTCTCTCTCTCTCTCTCACACACACACACACAATCGTAAAAGTATCCCGTGTTCGTCGAGCAGCAAGCAGTATCAAACACGTATAGTTGTTTTGTCACACTGATTTATCTCCGCTGTATAGGTATCGCCTGCTAAGACTCATGGCGACAAGTGGATACTACAAAATATCAACTTCCTGCGAAGAGCACTTGAGAGTCAAAGGTTATGCTCTCTAGCGCTCGTAAAAAGTATCCCGTATCCGTCAAGCATTTCGCTGCACAACGCGTCAGCCAGCTCGTTCGGGTATCGGGTGTACGAGCACACGTGCGGTATCGAACAATAATCAACACAAGTCTAAATTTTTCTCCTTCGTCCCTCCTTCTCCTCCTAGACCCTACAGATGACTGCTTCGACTACAGCCGTCAGTTCCAACTTGATCGTAGTTCCACTAGGATGTCGGTGAAAAGTATTGTTTTACGCCAGTTGGAGGAGAAAAGCTCTCTATTAAAATCACGGATGGAGTGTACGTCGCGGCTCATACAGCAGCACCGTGACACGTATGCTGAGCTGTACGAGGAGCGTGAAGACATCAAACGCACGCTGCATATTATGAAAAGCTCACGTTCCATCGGTCCCGTTAATTTCTACATCCCTAAGCTTGGGGATGTATGTGAAGTGTGTGCGCGGGTCATGAAACGTATGACCATACGCACACGCTGGACGTACTGCACGGAGTGCAGGGCGCGAAGGTGTACGACGTGCAGCAAAAGAGAGCTGTGGTGTTGCAGCATAGGAACGGATAAGTCGGAGGAGACGGAGGAGACGGAGGAGGTAGCCGAGAAGTTAGTGCAGCAGCAGCAGGTTCGTTCGTAAGGTAAATGTCTTTATTTGTCATAATAATTTAATTATATGTATCTTTTCACAGGTGCTTACCAACGGTGATGCTGCTATGGTGGAAATCGTTAGAAGAGAGGAGCAGAAAGAGGAAGCGCAGGAAGCGGAGGAAGTAGAGGTGGAGGCCGTGGACGACGCTGCAATGCAAATAGATATGGGCGAAGAATTTTTTCAATTCAACTCGTATGCATCTCCCGATGACTTAGCTGATATGGAAAAGCCTGTCGTCATGAAGATCGAAGCAAGTGAAGAAGACGAGACGGTTGACGTAGTATAGTTGTATTTTGTGTTTGTGTGTGAGTATATAGTATATAGATTAGTAATTAAGAGTAAGGAGTGATGTGTGAGAGTGTGTGCGTAAGAGAGAGAGAGAGAAAGAAAGAGAGAGAGAAGGAGAGATGGAGAGAGCGTGTGTGTAAGAAAGAGTGTGTGCGTGTGAGTCGGAGAGAGAGAGAGAGAGAGAGAGAGAGAGAAAGAGAGAGGAAGAGTGTGGGCGTAAGAGAGAAAGAAGTAATGCTTGTGCGTGAGAGAGAGAGAGAGAGAGAGAGAGAGAGAGAGA
>JAZHPH010000822.1:0-20842 GCA_037356405.1 Nasonia oneida | reverse complement strand
CTATCATTCTTGAATATCACTTTCTTTGTTTGAATTGATTTTTCTTTGTTCAAATAATGAGTGACATTTCTCTTCAGGTCATTACCATCATTTCTATTTTTCTTTTTTATAATGATTTTGGGAATTCGTTTTTGTTCAGGAATTTCTGACTAATATTATCTAGATTTAGTAGGTCAATGTTAAAATCACCTATAATTAAGTGATTATTAGCATATTAGCGCCAGTCGGCGCGTAGACCTAGCAAAACAGAAGCAGCTGAAACAGCTGTATGCAACGGAGGTGTTTCCGCGGGTGTAGAGGAGTCCTCCGCCGCATCGAGGGAACGCGATCCAGTCGTTTAACGCGTTATTTGTTTATCGATTTTACACTCCGTTACATTGGCGCCCAGTTCGTGGGTTACTTAGGAAGGAACGCGCAAATATTGTAATTTTCGCGATTTTCTGCGCGATCGGGAAACCGTTGCGAATTTCAGAAGGTCCCGCAAGCGACGTAAACACGAGCATCCCCGTATTGTTTACGTCGCGCTCAAATTAGGTGGATTTGAGCGGCGTTCGAATTGATTCGTGCGGCGTATACGAATAATTCGAACGCAATTCACACGAGAAGTCTGTGAATAATAATCGGAGATTTTTGTTGTCAGGCCGAGAACAGATATCTACCGATATCATCACACGACGTAGAATTAAACCACTCGGAGCAGCGAAACTTGAAGCTGACACTAGCATCGCATGCTCTACGAGTCGAATAATTTTCTATTTGTTGTCGGGAGAATTTTAAAGCACTTTCGTTAAGATAGAGAGTAGCATAATTATTTTTTCTAACGTCTCGTGTGAAAGCAGAGCGTATATGCGAAATTGTAAGTTGTTTAATTATTAACAATTAAACTGCAAAAAGCAGCAAAGCGGCAACACAAACGCGCGTAGCCGCAAAGTATAGTCCATGCACGCTATAGTGGAGCGAAGCGCGCAGCGGCGCGAGTGTGTGAGAGAGAGAGTGCAAGCGCTTGCGGCGCTACATAGAGGCAATTCTACGAAAACGCGACGGGCCCGAGGTATATAGTCACTTCCACGGTAAGACGCGGAACAGTATACGCCCAGTTTTCAGCCAAGAAGACCTCAAAATTTGTCAAGAAGAGAACACACTCGACTCGCAGATCGAGATAAATGAGTTGCAAGTGAGAGCACAGCGGTGTTACGAGTGCGCGCGTCAGAAGCAATTTCCTGCTTATCTGGCGTAATTAAAATTTTTTACGGATTTCGCTCCGATTATACGAATTCGATTTTTCGTTTTATTCGATTTCGCGTAATAATCTACGTCACAGCGATGCGCTTAGGTGTGCAAGTGTGTGAGTAGAAAGGTTATATTCTTGCAGCTTACGTTGTAGCAACAAGAATATAATCTAGGGGCTATCTGGAGTGAGTGCGTAGGATAAAAGCTGCCACGTCGTTGTTGCGCAACCGCGAAACGTCGTTTAGACGCAGAAGATACACCAACATGGTGAAGAAAGTAGAGAGGGTCGTCGAAAATTGGTGCTTGGGCATCGACGAAGAAGAGATGGACGATGCACTCGAGAGTATGCAGTTGAAGCCAGACGGCAAGCAATTAGATCGCGTTGCTAGGCTGAACAGATAGCTACTCGGAGAGTATACCGAGTCAGATTTTAGAGAGAGCCTGTACACCTAGATAGTAATGGCGCGAGTGAAGAGGGAAGAACTGCGTAAGACATTCATCGACGCAACGGCTGAATAAGTATCAACACGCTGGATTTATACGGGCGATTATGAAGCCGAACAGCCACACCCTTTAAAGCTGTTACAACAAGAGATCGAGGCCTAAGAAGTCATGGTGACGCCGGCGATCGAGATGAACTACGGTCAACCGGCGCAAGGATTAGGCCAACCGACAGGGCCTAATCTACAACTGCTAAACGCGATGACAATGAGAGACGCGATCGCAGAAATGCCAGTCACTGAGGAGAGCGAACAGACACAAGCGCCAGTGTCGACGCCAGAATAGAGTCGTCACGATAGAGGTGCCGACAGGGAATCTGGTCACGACAGTAACCACCACAACGACGATAACGACAACGCCGACAACTACGGCGGGCGCAGGTAAAGGCGAATATGCCTTCCAAAACGGAAAGTTCCGCAGTGTGAAGGTCATCACACCACGCGCAGTCATGGGCGCAGCGGCAGTGACTGACGGATTAGAGACCAGATCTCAGCAAAGCGCTGCAACAGCGAGTAATCAACTGCTCAACAGAGGGTACGGTGAAGACGAGCGTTGCAGCGCACAATACGCCCAGAGTCACGAAGTAGCAGCGCAAAATTCGGTAACTCAGAATGACCTACTAAGTCAGTCGATAGCTGAGAATACCGCAACGATGAGGGCGCTGATGTGCAAGATGGAGGCCATGATGTCACAATGCCCGACTAATATAGCGTCCAGTACAAGGGTGGAGCCACCAGCAAGCGAGAGTAATTCACAGAACTCACGCAAAGCCGGTCATGTGAATTTTCAAGATACATACAGCATAAATCACATGAATCACAGCAGCTTCCGCGAAGACGCGGGCGCGGTGGTTGGTGGAGCCTCCAACTCTTGGATCCCGGCGAATCCTCTCTATTCGCAACCCCCAGTAATTGCTAAGGGGGGGGGGGAGGAATGCAATTCGACGAACGCGCATACGGAAGCGCTGAGTGACAGTAGCAACTACGATGGGTCGCGAAGACAACAACAGACCCATCGGTCCCACGGTGAACAAATGGGGGATTAAGTTCACCGGGGACTCATCGTTAAGCGTCGAGAAATCCTACAGCGCATGGAAGAATGCAGAAGGCTGGACGACCTGTCAGACGCGCAGATGTTAGCGTTATTACAAGAGGTATTGACGGACAACGCGTACAAGCGGTTACAGAACCGGCTCTCTGAACAGGGAGAATGGTCCAGCTGGGACGATTTCTGCGAATGTATCAAGAGATGGTACGGACAGACGCAGGGCTACCAGCAGAAGTTACTGAGCGAAGTAATTTTGCGTGCGGGTTTACGTAAACAACCTGCATGGCATTATGCGGAGAATGGAACCCCGACTAGACGCTAGCCAGCAACTGGATCGGATAGACCATAATATGCTGTCCGCTCTCAAACGTGGATTCCAGTGGAAAGATTTCACAACCGTGGAGCAGTTACTCGAGGCAGCGGTCGAAGTTGAGGCCGCCCTAGCCTGCGAAGCCTCATATCGAGCACCTCCGAAGCCCGGAGTAAAATTCGTCCCCGAATGCGCCTTTAAGGGCGAGACGCCAAAGACTGGCGCTAAAACACCGATCGCAGCCGTAGCATAGCAGACATAGCACACCGATGCACTGCCCATAATAGTCGACGCCCTAAGCAAGCTACTAGATTTGAAGCCTACGGTGATAGCGCAACCGACGAAGCACGCCAACGCTGGAGGAGACAGCAAGAAGTCAGCCCCTCAGCGCGGACGCTCTGGACCTAGGAAAGAGAGAGGCAAGTCTCCTAGTCTGAAGCGCAAAAGCCAGAAGTCTAGCAAGGGTTCCGGTCAATCGGATAAAAGGGAGCAGAGGAGGCCAATAGAGTGCTTCAACTGCCACGGAAAAGGCCACCTTGTCCGAGACTGTCCTTCGGGTAAGGGAAACGGCAAAAAGGAGGAGTAGGCGACGTTACTACTTCTCTTGAACCGTCGCGCGAGGAGTCTCCCCGAGAGGAGAGACACGTGACGAAGGGCGTAGCCGATACCTCGCGCGAAACCTCAGGCGATTTTGATCGCACTATTGTCCAGCGGATCTTGCCAGCCGACGATATCGCCAAATGAAGACGAGTCGCACTGGTGGGTACAAGTGGGCATTGGAGGGTTCAGAGTAATGGCTCTCTACGACCCAGGCGCAGCTATGGCAGTGATGGGGTCGTTAGGACTTCAGATCGCTAGTGTCTGCGGTCGACCTTTGCGACAACGCGATGGATGTCAAGCATAGTGTGCAAATGGTCCGACGTCGCCGATCGTAGGATTTGTGGACTTGCCATTCGACGTCGCGGGTGTACAACGCGACGTAACGGTGGCGATCATGCCCGAAGCGACCAACGAATGTCTAGTTGGGACGAATTTCGTACGCCTGTTCGGCGCAGTCCACGATCCAAATGAAGACGTCCTGTATCTGAAGAAGGAGCGAAAGATTGTCCAACTTCAGGTGGCTACGATAGCTACAGCAGGGGTGATAGATATCGCCGCGGTTGGACTCGTGTACGTCAGTGACGACGAGCACGCGCAGATTCGCAGAATGCTGGACAGCATTCTGCCTAAATCCAACCATACGATCGGACGGACGCCGTTGATTGAGCACGGGATAGACGTTGGATCGGCCAGGCCGATAAATCAGAAGTATTATCCCGTGTCGCCAAAAATAGAGGAGGAGATGTATCAACAAGTACGAGAGTTGCTTGCTGTGGGAATCATCGAACCCTCTGACAGTGTTTGTTCAACCCCGGTAGTGATGGTGCGCAAAGCGAATGGACAATATCCTTCGTAAACTGCAGATAGCGAAGTACATATCAACGTTGGACCTTAGCAGAGCGTACCATCAAATACCGTTAAAACCGGAGGCGAGTTGAATCCTCTGACGGCCTTTACAGTTCCCGGGTTAGGTTTATTCCAATTCACGTGTATGCCGTTTGGTTTAGCCTACGCTGGAGCGACCTTCCAGCGAATGATCGACGAAGTGATCAGCCCAGAACTCCAGGCATACGCGTACTCTTATCTCGGTGATATCATCATCGCGACAGAGACGTTCGAAGAGCATCTCGAGTACTTAGAGAATGTGCTCCAGCGAGTGAACGCGGCTGGATTGACGATCAACCGGGATAAAGTGTCTTTTGTTGAGAAGAGGTGAAGTACTTCGGCGTCTTGGTTAATCACGATGGTTTTCGGCCAGATCCAGAGAAGATAGCGTCCATTGTGGTGTATCCATCGCCGAAAAACCTGAAACAGCTGAGACATTTCTTAGGAATGGCGTCGTGGTATCGCAAATTCTTGCAAGAATTCGCGACCGTCGCTGAACCGCTCCATCGCCTGACGAAGAAAGGCAGAAAATACGAGTGGGGGACGGAACAGCAAGACGCTTTCCAACAAGTGAAAGCGCTGATAGCGTCTGCACCGTTTTTTCATCGCCCAGATTTCGAATCACAGTTCGTGTTGCAGACGGACGCCAGTGACACCGGTCTCGACGCGGTACTTTTCCAAGTAATCAATGGAGAAGAGCGGGTTTTAATATTCGCTAGCCGCACAATGGCGAGCCGAGAGAAATTATAGTGTCACAAAGAGAGAGAGAGAGAGAGAGAGAGAGAGAGAGAGAGAGTGTGTGTCTCGCTGTCATCTGGGCTATACGGAAGTTCAGACCGTATATTGAGGGATATTAATTTAAGGTTGTCACGGACCACAGTAGTTTGCAGTGGCTATGCAACTTGCAAAATCCCACCGGACGCCTAGCAAGATGGGCGCTAGAAATGCAGGGCCACGTCTACCCTGTGGAGCATAGAAAAGGCCTGCTGAATGCCGTACCAGACGCATTGTCGCGTATGTACGAAGAAGACGCAGTACTAGTCGAGGCAGTCGGATGGGCAAGCGAAACTCAGGACGAATGGTAGTTCGAAAAGGTCCGTGAGATACCGCTGCATCCGAGCAAAGATCCGCTGTATAAGATGTACGGCGGGCAGATGTACTACTTCTGCCCAGATGAGAAAATGTCAGCGTCTATGAATGACGATACGACATGGAAAATCGTCGTGCCAAAAGAAAAGCGAGCAGAGATCTTGCGAGAGTGTCACGACGAGCCATCAGCCGGTCACCAGGGGCGTGAGAAAACTTGTGTGCGCGTCGCAATGTACTATTACTGGCCCAGTATGTACATTGACGTCGCTGAGTATGTTCGACGATGCTTCGTTTGTCAGCAATGCAAAGTCGAGCAGCGCTCGCCAAGCGGCTTGACGGGAAAACGAGTGATTACTTGGCCATGGCAGATCATAGCAGGAGATGTCGTCGGGCCGAAACCAAAGACCGCTCGAGGAAACGAATATATTCTTATATTCGAAGACTTGTTCACCCGCTGGATAGAGTGCATTCCGATTAAGCGGGAGAACGAGAGCGGGTCTTCTTGCGGTACGGTGCGCCAGAGGTATTCCAGTAGGACAATGGTACAGAGTTCAAAAATAAGGCCATTGATCAATACCTCAGGGAACAAGGCGTGAGACTCGAGTTGACGCCACCTTATCACCCCCAGGTGAACCCAGTAGAGAGGGTAAACCGCACTATTAATAACATGGTGCGCGCGCTGATCGAGGAGAACCATAATACATGGGACGAGCGATTGAGAGACATCATATTCGGGTATAATACCGTACCTCATTCCTCGACGGGCGTGAGTCCAGCCATATTGATGTATGGGACTCAGCCGAGGAAACCTTCTGCAGCAAGGCGCGAGCAGGACGCCGCCGCAAAAGAAGAGTTGCAGCGACGCGCGATCGATGCATGGTATGATCGCATGTAGGATTTATCCTAGCTGCGCGAGCAAGCGTCGCAGAAGCGCGTGCAAGATCGCCAGAAGCGCTAATATGACGCCAAGCGTAAACCGGCGTTATACAAAGTCGGAGACTTAGTGATGAGGCGAAATCACGTGTTGTCTCCTGGAGCGGAGAAACGCTCCGCGAAGTTAACGCCACCATTTATTGGGCCGGATAGAATAGTAGAAATACGCGGCACCAATACTTATCGACTTGTCGATGAAATGGGCGAGCAAGTAGATCTTGCATCAGCTGCGCAGCTGAAGCTCTTCTATTCGTCAGCGACGGACTAAGAGTCGCAGAAGAGCGAAGAAGATGGCAACGCTCATCCTCCGACATCAAATCATGAAAATGCTTATAACTCGAGTTATCAGCCCAAAATCGTTATTTTACAGTAATAAATCAGTTATTTATCATAAAACTTTGCGGCTATGCATTTTACATATAAACATTAAATGTAAAAGTTGTAGATATTTTGAAAACACAACTTTTTACCGTGACAAACATTTTTTCGAAATGCTTTAACACAGGACAAATCATCAAAAACGGTTTTTAATGCACATAATTTAATACGAAATTTGGTATGACGCTGAATCAGGCTCCACATTTTATAGGGATGTCTTCTTATCATTATAAGCTAATAGTTAAATTCTGGACAATATCTCGTACATGTATATAAATACGTCAACATAAACGCAATAGGACAATTTCGTACTAAGCGCATACAATTTGACAAAGATAAAAGATATTTTTTAAATTGAATATGTACAATTTACTTTCAAAATTTGAGTATATTGTACTGAACTAGAAGACCTAAACTAAATAATAATGAAAATAACAGATTGAAGATAGGCTCTGAGAAACCTGACACGTCCCTCTAAACAAACGCTATACTCTAAACAATCAATTTTCTAAATTAACCTGCAATACTAAATCAACTCTTGACTGCACTAATTAATAAAAATCTTCTGATTTCAAAAGTAATAATATCCTCTTGAAAATATTCTTTACTGCAACTGCTCGTCACTATATTTCATCTTCTTTACCTAAAAAAAAGAATAAAATTAAAACCAAAAAAACCTCTGTGTAAATAATATTTCAAGTAAAACGATTTATGCACTTAATGCATGATTTTATACACCTACGTATAACCTGAATCTTATAAGCACTGCATCTGCAAAAATAAAAATTACATCAATTACATGAAATATATTTAAATTATATAGAACATATTGTACCTTAAAACTATACACTGACGAAGATCCAGAGTTATCGATGATCAAGTATATGGCCAATGCCCTTGATCCTACGGCTCTTCATCCAGCAGACCATGACATCAACAGTTGTAGTATTATTTAAATACTAGAAAACAAAAAAAAAAAACATATTATACGTCTCCAGGATAGCCGGAAAGTTCGAATATAGCTCAAGGATTGCCTTCGGGTGGTTAGATCAGCCAGAAATACCAAGCAGCATGACAAGATAATGTTGAAGTACCCAGAGATGCCAATCAGCACCACCACAGAGATAGTAAATCTGGCTCCAGGGTCATCTTGATGTGGTTGCAGAAGTCAGCAACGCCAGCCTGCACTGCTTAGGTAGTGTGAATCAGCTCCAGAGACACCTTGAGGTGTTTGAAGTAGCCAGAAACGCCAAGCTACACTGCACAGACAGTGCGAATCAGTGCCAGGGTAGTGCTTGCATGATTGAATTGGCAACGATAAATTATGTCTGTCCTCTGATACTAATGCCGCAGAACCATCAGTAGGAGACATCAGAATTACAAAACTGATTCAACTCTAAAAACAGATCACACAATTACATATTCACTAATTTCACTACACATACCACAATAAATATCCATTTTAAAAATGATGAACACAAGAACAAAGCAATACTTTTTGTGGATCTGTATGATGGTGCATCATTACCTAGACAGCATCTAAGAAGAAAAATATATCTGCACAGCAGTAGAATTAACAGGAGCAGCAGCAGGAGTAGTCACAAAAACAAAACATAACCTCCAAGCAAAAAACTCAACTTTCTTGCTGGAGTTACGTATCTTGACATTGCAGCAGCATTCCTCAATGGACTGACACTAATCCATGGCATCGTCGCTGCTATTCCAAGTGCATCACTTTTCAATACGTTTTGCACTGTGTCTTATATACAGCAAGAACCGCGAGCAGCCGCATACAGATATACAGACCGCAAAATACATACAGACGCTATAGCAGCACTTCTAATTTTTACTGCTTATAACAGTGCTGCATCGCGTCGTTGTTGCCATTTTTCACTACGCACTCACTGATAATATCGTCGAAAAATTGAATCGAGCAAAACATTGCGGTTAGCGGAGGCGGGGAAGCTGCTTCAAAATGTCAAAACACACACGGCAGACGGCGCGTGGGCATATGTTGCCAGCCGGTCGCCAGATCGATGCGCACAATGTATGCGCAGTGGTCGAGCTCGCTTCGACTGAGCTAACGAACAGCTGTTCGGCTTTTTGTTTAAATGATAATAAAACTACTTGATACATTTTCTGTTCAAATTACGCAAATCCAGAACATAGTTGCCGTTTGGTATTAAATCTATCTTTGTGCAAATTCATGACTTTAGGAACAGGATGGAGTTTCCATCTAATATAATTTGAATTAAAATTCTATAAAAAGATAATTATTTTATAAAAAATTTTTTACTTTTGCGAAATAATAATGGTTTTTAATAATATTTATCATAAATCTCGTTGAGATAAAAGAATGCATGTTGAAATTATGAATTTATATATATTCCAAAATAAATAAATTAAATAAGGCAAAAAGAACTAAAATTGTACGTTATACATCAATGAATCAAGCAAGAGCGGAGAGCAAGAGTGTAGCTCGAGTACCGCATAGGCCTAGAGCCTTACGGCGAGCTTCGGCGGCTCTGGTTTGTTCCCACTCTTGGATGAAACTCAAGAAGAACTAAAAATTCCACGCTATAACCATCCAGCACAACACATTCAAGACCAGAAATATTTTTCATTAAAATTAAAGCATTTATCAATTTAAATTACATCTTTGTATACTTCTAAACGTTCGAAACATTTATCGTGAACAATTTACATGAAAATGCATAAAATACATAAAAATACATGAGTAAATCATACGGTGCTACGCTGGTTTATTTTATTATTATTTAGTATACAAATCCACAAATCAGTCGCTTTATTCATTCTAATTTCTTCTACAAATAAATGAAATTAAAATTAACCAGCTTACCTTAACCATATTTTACCCTAACCACGTAACCCAGTATCCCATCATTTGGGTTTTTCAGTTGACTAACCCATTATCTTTATTTGGGTTATTGGGTTACACAACTCGGTACTAGAACCAACTGCACAACAAGCCAAAAACGGTAATAGGGTTAGTAGGGTTATTTTTTTAAGCATGTGAGCCTGTCACAGAAGGAACTCGGTACCGCAATGATCAAACGTTTTACAAACTTAAATACAAATAGTATGCAATTCAGCGAGCGCGAAGCGTGAGCGTCGGGGGGTCCGGGCAAGCGCGAAGCGCGAGCGTCAGCGGTCGTGCCTTACACGCAAAACGCGAAGCACGAGCGTTTTGCGCGCCTTGCATCGCGAATCCGTAAGGCCGAGCGTGGCGCGCTAGTTACTACGGTATTTAGATAAGTTTACTCCGCCGCACCGCGATCTGTACTCCTACTTCCCTCTCCTCCGCTGCTTCTAGATCCGTATAGTTCGGAGCGTAAACCGCAGGGCGGCGCTAGCTTACGACTGCATATCGCATGGCACGCTTTCGCCCATGCTCATCGACAATCTCTCTACTAATCTCTGGCAAGAACAATCAGCGCATCCATTGATATTTTGCGTGCGGCTCGCCCATTCTACTGAGGGCATTCGCGATGAGGTTATGGCGACCCTTGATATATTCGATAGAATAATCGTAATCTTGAAGTGCGAGGCTCCACCGCACAAGTCGAACGCTTATAAACCTGCTCGATTTGCGGCGTTTCAATGCTCAATGATCAATCCGAATCTAAACTGGGGTGCGTAGTAAGAACGTGCGCAATTTCTGCAGGCTCCATACTATTCCTAGAAGTTCATATTCGCTCGTAAAGTAATTTAGTTCAGCGCTCTTGAGAGTTCCACTTGCGAATGATATCAGTTTAAGGTCTTCGCTTGCACTCTATTGGAGTAGCGCACTTCCAATGGCGTGGAAGCTTGCAATAGAGAATAACACAAAAGGTCGATTTTTCTGCATGAAATTCAAGAGAATTTCTACTCTGAATAAAGATTTGATTTTATCGAACGGTACTTGCTCGGTTTTCCTTATTTCCATTTGACGTTTCTAGAGGTATCATATGCTCTGCAAGCAAGTGGGTTTCAACAGAAGTTCATAATACCAAGCAAACCTCGCAACTGGTTTACCGTGTTGGGTGGCGCGGATGCCCTGGACTTTATCTGTATCCGGTTTTATTTCTAACAATGTGATGACGTAACCTAAAAATTTTACTTATTTACAGCAAAATTTGACCTTTTCAGAGTTAATTGTAATTCCTTCGATGAGGAAAACTTGGGGTACTCTTGGTGATCCGCGGAGGTATGTGATCAGCACATCCAGCATCAGCATAAAATCTTAATACAAACCTACACGCAGTACGCATGTTAATGTATAAAATACCTAGCAGAAAATTCTACAAATAATTCGTGCAGTTTGGACATCCTTGTTTGAAAACAATGAGCAGAGATTTTTGCAGAGCAATCTGCATAGATCTCTGCAGAGGTTTCTGTATACTAGTTTACTTGCCAGAGTAGATATTTTGACATTATAGCAATATATTTTTTTACCCGCATAGTGGCATGCGAAAATTTATGCATAACGTTGTGCAAAAGGTCATGCAAGTGATTTTCAATCAAAATTATCGCTATTAACGTAGCGGAAAATAGATTGAAAAATTTGTTGGGTTGCAGGATTATAATAACTAGGTTATCAATATTCTGAAAAAAAGAAGAAAAATTTTTCCATCATTAAAGAACTTACCTGAATGTCTATACTATATTGGCGACTAAGAAAACTCAACAATCCGAGTATAAAGATTAAGTTAATGGACAAAAAAACGTGAAAACGGGAACAAGCTAGATCCAGGAATTACTGAAAAGCAAAATTATAAGATAGTTAAAAACTAGAAACATTGAAGGTTCAGAAGAGAAAACAATTGACGAGAAAAGTGAGGAATCAAACAAAGGCGTAGATTCAAAAATGAAGCAAGCGGGGGAAAGGGATGATCGATAAAATGATAAAAATGGCTAAATATTCGGCAATGTTGGATTTCCAAATAGAGCAAGGTGATTGGGAGAAGTTCGTAGAATGGACGGAAGTATTTTTCGAAGCAAATAAAGTCAAGGATGACAGTAAGACAAGAGCAATATTTCTCACAAAGATTGATGCAGACACTTATAAAATCGTGCGAAAAGTATGTACACGTGCAAAACCCAAGGACACGTCACTTAAAGACATTATCGAGAAAGTGCGTAATCATGTCAAACCTAACATGAACAAGGCCGTAGTACGATAACATTTTCGGCAACGAGAACAAAAGAAAGGGGAATCAATAACGAAATACATAACATGCTCAGTTTAGCTAATAAATGTAAATTCATAAATGAAGATCAAGCGATCTGCGACCAATTTATGAGCAAAATCAAACAAAAAAAAATTAAAATTTCCTCATTCAAGTTGGAAGGAGTAAAATTAGAAGTCGCATTGAAAACCGCTCTGGGAATAAAGGGTGCGAACGAAGCGGCAGAAAAGTTAAATTCAAAAGACGTAATCAACGGCCACAGTGATGAATTTATGAATAACTTTTTTGAACAAGAATATATACCATATTTTAATGGAATTACGAGACCGTCTTATTATAACTTGAGCGGTACACGTATAGATAATTGCTTTGCAAAGACAAAGAATATCGAGCCAGACGCATTTTAAGTAAATATTCAGCGGCGTCTTTAGGATTCATGGGGCCGGAGGCCCAGATCGTATCGGGCCCCCCCAAAATTTCATCGAAATATTAAATTCATATGCCTTATTTAGAAAAATATAATACGTAACGAGTAAGTAAAAATAAATTTATAATAATTGAACTGCCTTTTGTGAAGTTAAATATCTCAGGCAAGAATAGTATTATAGGCTATGTATATAGAATCTGATGTATTAAATTTTATTTCATTTGAAGAGTTAATCTCAGATTTTGCAACAAAAAAAGCAAGACAAAATGTAGTTTTTTTTTATAAAAAAACAATTATTAAATTGTATAGTTGCAAATTATTTTAGTATTTACATTTTATATTTGCAACTTGTGGTGCGTGAGATGCCGCTACGCGACGCGTATATGGATACGCAACAACGAGCTATTCGATATCGTCACTCCCACAAAGACTAGCACAGTTCAAATTTTCAAACTAAAACTAGCACAACACACGATTTGCCGCAAAGAGTAGCACAGTTCAGACATACCGTCAAGACTAGCACAACTCGCGACTTTATATTACTTAAAATGTGAGTATTTTAAATTTATTTACGTTTTTATTGGGTTATTTTGTTGGTTAAGTTCATGAAAACCTTGGAAAAAGACAGACAAACCTCAAAGTTTTAAAAGGTTTCGGAAATTTTAGATTTCTAAAAAAAATGAATAATTAAAAAAAAGTTTGTAATCAATTATTGTATCTGTGAAAATTAAAAAAAAACTTTAAATTCGGTAAAAAGTTGTAAATTGTGAATATTTAAAAATGTTCATGAGGGACAGTTTCGCAAAAATCGACAAATTTTTATAGAAATTCGTTGTTTAAAGTTTGAGTTGTGCTAGTCTTCGCGGGATATTTTGAGTAGTGCTAGTCTAGTGTGTCAAATAAGTTGTGCTACTTATGACGGGAAATTCGAACAGTGCTATTCTTCGTAGGGAGCGACGATATACACTTACTCGTTATCGGCGCAATATCTTAGTACATTGCAACCGAGTATAGTAAAATCACTAGAATAAGCGGGAACTTCAAAAAGTGCGGGAACACCGATAGGCGGTAAAAGGGGAGGAGGTAGAGAAGGAGGTAGGATAGGAAACGCTTTGAAACAATGGAAATTAGAGGGCAGTTTAAAGTCGAAAGAAGAATCAGGTATGAAAAAAAAGGATAGAAGCCTGGAAGAGGCAACCGAAAAAATTAAAAAGGAAAGAGCAGAGAGTGTAGGGGAGAACGCAGAGGAAAGGGAAGCGTTTGTCAGAGGAGGAACTGTGAAAAGGTCACCGCAGGAGAAAGAGAAAATGGTGAAAGATACAGAAGGGATAATGAAGAAAACAATGGACAGGATCCCACTGAAGTTGAAGGAGATGAGCACTAAAATGGACAAGGAGAAGAGAGAGAGAGAGAGAGAGAGAGAGAGAGAGAGAGAGAGAGAGAGAGAGAGAAAGCTGGCAACAGAGGTGTATGGGCCTAGAAAAAAATGAAGGAATGGCTGAAGATGGTGAAGGGTAAAATAAAAAAAGAAGGTGAAGAAAGAAAAAAAACAGAAAAGAATAGAGGGAGGCGTGACAGAGGGAGGAAGAAACAGGGAAGCGGATAAAAGGAATCTGGATGGGAAGTTAGAAAAGGAAAGGAAGGAAAGAAAGGAGGAGCTAAAAGGCGACTACGTAATAGCCAACGAGGAAGGAAGAAGAGGGGTGAGTAAAATAAATAATATTTACAGGTTGAAATTGGATCATAAGGCAGTGGAGATAGAGACGGGTATAACAAACTAAAGTAACGAGAAAGAGGAGAAAAAAAGAAGAGAAGTGTCAACGAAATAGACAGAGCTGAAACGAAAACTAGCGAAAGCAATCAGAAAGAAAAAGGGAAACTGCAAGAAAAAAAAGAAAAACACGTGGTGGGACGATGAATGCAGAAACAAAAAAGCAGAGGTAAGGAAGCTGAGTAAGGCTATAAAGAAAGGAGCAGGAAGGAAAGAGTATATCAAAGCGAAAAGAGACTGGGGAGTATTAGTGGAAAAGAATAAGGAGGCGGAGATGGAAAAGAGGATAAGAGAAGCGAGAGTAGACAAAACCGGGAAAAAATTCTGGGAAGTGGTAAAATGTAGAAGAAGGAAGAGGAGAATAAGATGTAACATTGCAATAAAAAATGAAGAATGGATACGACATTTCAAATAATAGTTAGGGAAGGAAGAAGAGAGAGAGAGAGAGAGGAGGGAATAACCGAACAAAGGACAGAGGAGGACGGAGAGCGTATAGGAGAAGAAGAGAAAATTACTGAAAACGAGGTGAGGAAAGCAATAAGTAAAATTAAAAAGGGAAAGGCGCCAGGTGCAAGCGGGCTGCAAAACGAGGTATGGATTTATGGGGAGGAACAGGTAATATGAGAACTAAGATTCTGGACAGCATTTGGAAAGGGGAAAACGTACCAGCGGAATGGAAAACGGGACTAATAACACCTCTATTCAAGAAAGGGAAGAGGGAAGTCTCAAAGAATTACAGAGTAATAACTCTTATGGACACAGGTTACAAATTATACGCGGAAATAATAAGTAAAAAGATGGAAAGAGAGCTAGAGGGTAAATAGATGCTAGACAATACATAAATGAGCTTTAGAAAAGGGAGATGTATCGGGCGCAATTTACATTTTGAGCAAAGCAATAGAAATAGAGCTGAGAAAAAAGGGAGGTATAGTGTTACTGATTCGAATTATTATTTGACAATTTGTGATAATTGTAAGCCGACTGCAATTTGAATGCAAGTTGCTTGCGGCTGACCGTCGACTGTTGGTTGCCATGGAAATAAAAAACTGAAAACGAGAGAAGCGGCAGTTAAACCTTTTGTTCATTCTACTTTTAATCCTGACGAAGGACAGTATAAAAACTATTTCCTGCTATAATAAAATAATTCAATTAAATAAGTTCTTGTTATTGGTAACATAAAGCGTACGCGTTTTTTGCGGACATAACAGCGGCGTTCGATAAGGTGAATAGAAGAGAGGTGTGGCAGATGATGGGAAAGCTGGAGTTAGGAGTCAGTAAGGAACAGGGTCAAAGAGTTATAGAGAGGGACAAGGAGCAAAATTAAAATAGGAGATGATAAGATAGGTGGGTTTGAGCTGTACAAAGAGGTAAGGTAAGGGTGCCCACTAAGCCCGACCCTATTCAATGTAGCTATGGCAGACATAGAAAAGAAACTGAGCAAGGTGCAGGAAGGAGGGATAGTATTGGAAAGAAAGAAATTCTGGTCAATTTCATATGCGAATGATGTAGTGATGCTATCGACCAATGCAACTGGATTAAAACAGATGTTAAAGAAATTCAAGAAAAGAATATATAGGAAAGGCCAAGGAAGTGCAATTAGAATTTAACACGGAAAAATCGAAGATAATGGTATTCAAAAACGCGGGAATGAGAAAGAATGAGCATAGATCTTTCTTGGATGATAAAAGAAAATGGGAATGAAGAGGCACAAATTAAAAAGGTGAAAGAAAAGGCAAGCACATTAATGAGCTCTATATGGGGGCTAGGAGAAGAACTCTTCATGGATAACTTTGGATGAGTTTATTTGATACGATGGTGAAAAGTTTAATGGAATGTGGTGTGGAGGTATGGGGATGGAAAGGTAAGAAAGAACTGTAGAAGATACAGAGAAATTATATGAGACGGGTAATGAAGCTGGAGAGAACCACACCGGAACACGTACTACATCTGAGGAGGGACAAACTGAGCAAGGCAAAAATGTACCTTGTGGAAAGAACGCTGGAGAATTTTGGAAAAAGAAGAAGAAGGAACAAAACTAGAAAAGAGTAACTGAAAAAAGAGGTTGTGCACTATCAGAATAATACAAAAGGCTGAAAGAAGGAGAGCAGGTGTGGGTTGAGATGGAAGGAGTAGAGAAGGACATACATTGGCAGAAATGGGAAAGCGAATTAAGGAATCAAGACAGGCGAAAGACGTAAGAGAACTAATAAAACCACAGGGAGAGATACTGGAATATTAAAGAAGAAAAGGGAACACAGGGAAAAAGGGCTGGCTATGACAGCTAGATTCAAAATGAGCAAAGAAGTAAGAGGATACAGGTATTGGATGAAAGAGGAAAAGAGAACTTGCAGGTTATGCGGAGGAGAAGAAGAGACGCTCGAACACATATTTGAGAAGTGCAGTAGAACAGGTAACAAAGAGAATGATTAGAAAAGCATTTTGAATGGAGAAAGGAAAAACTTGGCGAAATTATACAGGGTCATATGGAAAAGGGAAGAGAAAGAAAAATTCGAAGAAGACTAAGAAGAAAATATAAAAAAGAGAAAAGGAGCAAACAAGTGAACAAAAGGGAACAGTAGCAGAAGGGAAGAAGTTTAAAAACCAGGAAAAAGTAATGAGGGGGAAAAGAAGAAGGAAGACAAAGGAACAAGACCAGCGCAGAGACTTTCCTGGAACAGAGGGGTCGGGAGGAATGGACGGAGAAGTAAAGGTTACTAGGGAAGAGCTAGAAAACGAAATATATGGAAAAAGGTACGGGGACAGGGAAAAAGGAATCGGAACCGAGCAGAACAGAACAAAACACGTGATGTAGTATGCAAGAAAAGAGGTTACCTAAAACAAAACAGATACAGAAAGAAGAAGTTGAAATTGAAAAGTGGAAGATGTCTTTCGGAGAAAGGAAAAAGGAAAGAGAGATAAGGGAATTGAAGGACGAGGTAGAAGACTGAAAAACCTAGGCGAGATTCGAAAGAAAAAGAAGAGAGGCGCTAAAGAGAAAATCGCAGGAGGGAAGAGAGGATGTAGAGATGATAAAGGGGAAGATAAAAAGTTTGCAGAAAAATGAATTGAGAGAAGGGATGCTGGAAAAAAAGAATAAAGTGGAGGCGGTCAAAAAGAGGCAGGAGATCAGAAGAGTAAAAAGAGTGGAAGAATGAAGAGATGAAAAAATTTTGAGAGAGAAGGACGGACGAACTAGGCAAAAAAAAGGTGAGAGCAGGTGCAAGGTATGGGAAAGGGCCCAATAGTGCACCTGAATAACTGGACGGAGAAGGACTCGGTGAAATATTAGTTGGAGGACATCATGGAAGGAGTTAAATGGGAATTAGAGGATACTAGAACAGAAGACACCAAGATAATTTTTAAAAGGAAAGAGGACATGGAAATGCTATGGGAGAAGAGGACTGAAATAATAGAAGGAGGGAAAATAAGGCTAGAACAATGGTTGTCCTACGAGGAGAGAAGGGCCAAAGCTCTTATAATGAGAAAAAAGGAGGAAAGAGGAGGACATTGAAGGGGAAGATGACCCATACAGAAAGGAATGGATGACGGAAATTGAAGGAGAACTATACAAATGGGATAAATAGAAGGAGAGAATAGTATAGAAAGGAAGAGGGATAGACCAGGGAGAAGAGGATAGGTATAGGAAGTGGAGGTCAGGAGATTAGGAAGAGAAAGAGGAGGATTAATAAAGAAAGAGAAAGAAAATATAAGAACATGTACACACACAGAAACAAGGAATCAGAGTACTCACACATACACGCACACAAACTAACAGTCATACACACGTAAGTGTGGAGGCAATACCTCCCTCCACTGACTCTCCCCGATGTTATACGCGTTCTTTTCCTTTGCTGACTGTCGCTTTTCTTTTATTTCTGTGTGTACATGTAAGTATGCGTAACATCGTCCGGATATTTAAGATATGGCTCCTTATAGCATCCGTTCGTTCAGTGTTCGGAAGTGCGGAGGCAAATACCTCCCTCCACCGACGCTCCCCGATCTTATGCGCGTTCTCTTCCGTTGCTAACTGTCACCTCCCCCTGATTATGTGTGTATGTGTATGAAGCATCGGCAAAAAGTTTTAGTGTAAACATACCACCCTGGGTAAAAGGGATTGTTATAAAAGTATTAGGCCCTATAAGTTACCGCATTAAATTGAGCTCAGGAGAAATTATTATAAGGCATTTGAATGAAGTAAAAAAATATACAAATAAGAATACGATTATAAGAGCGCGAGGCCGCATGACTCCTTGGAATGTACAGTTATTAGAAATATAGATCTCTTACTGTCAACCTCTTCTACGAGTCATTTCCCCCCTTCCTACACTACACCCACATGTTGGCCTAGTCTAATTGTCATTCATTTGATTTAGGTTATGTAGCCGATAATATCTAATGCAGGAGTCAAATATTTAAAACTAGTGCATGTATACAGGAAAACTGTTGAAATCATAAAACAATTTTAGTGTTCTATATGATTTGATGTATTATGCCTTCGAAACGCAACAATTCATAATCGTCATTTTTTACCCTACATAGACCTACTTTGGTTCTGGACTTCGAAGAGCACTTTTTAAGGTCTACCTGAGTTTGAAGAAGATGAGGAATTTTAAAAGTTCTTTGAGCCAAAGAAAATTTACTAAGGCTAAGAAAATCATTATTATAATTTACAGTCTTTGAAAATATGGTATACCAGTATTTAGTTTTAAAAATTAAAAAAATATAAAAAATTTTAAAAATGCTTGAAATTAAAAAAATTTTAATATCTAAATTAAACAATTTTGATGGTGTTTATAACATCATGTTTCTTCCTACTTCATCCTTTTAAAATATTACTACAAAATGCATATTGTATGTATCTCGGATACTTGTGTACAAATGTAAGCATCTCATTTTGACATGTCTAATGAATATTTTTTAACTAGAGCACAGCATTACATGATAGCGGATCGTTGTAACCTAATGCGTCTTATTTCAATGTTACCGGCATCAAAAATGTCGTTCCTAGGTCAAGAGTCAAACTCATCTCTTACGCCGTAGGTCACTGTCATGTCAAAGGTCAGCATCACATCGTAGGTCATCCTTACGTCAAATGTTATTGTCACGTCAAAGGTCACTGTCACAGAGTTATTGTCACTTCAAGCATCACCGTTACGTCAAAGGTCACCGACACCTCGAGCGTCATCGGCACGTCAAAAGCCAACGTTATGTCAAAGGTCAGCGTCACATCGTAGGTCAACACCACACGTAAGATATCTTTACGTCAAACGTCAACGTCACGTAGTAGGTCACAGTCAAGTCGAAGGACAACGTTACGTTATTGGTCACCAACAGGTCTGAGGTCACCGTCACATCAAAGGTCCTGATCAAGTCAAAGGTCACATCACGCCAAAGACCATTGCCTCTAAATGAAGAACGTGACAGAAGAACGTGTGATAAAATCAACACTTTATTTTTTAACTCAATGTTCAAAGTTATTATTTTTATAGTTGTATTGTTATAAAGTTTATTTTTGGTTGTATTGAGTTTTATTCATCGAGAGATGGTTATGGACACGAGGAAAGGCGCCAGCGATATGAAAGACCAAATGCTGACCAGGTAATTATTCAAAATTGATAAGTTAAGTAATAGAGTGATTAGTAATGTTAACATTTATAAAATCTGTAAGTAAAAATTATTAAAAAAATTAACGATATTTTTTCTGGAAGAATAAATAATGGTCATATCGATCTAATATAATATAGCATCAGTTATTTCTGCAATAGTAACAGTTGATGTTTCTGGTATTAAAATGACAATTCATCATCAGTTGCAAGATTAACATTCAAGTCTCCTGCTAAAATCATTGGAAGTTCGTATGAATTGTCTGTAAAAATCGTTGAACCTTTGCGACAATATTGGAACAATCATTTATGTAAAAATGTAATGATATTCATATTTTGATTCGGCGAGATATACACTACAACCATAATAATTTTTTTTTTAGCACGTGGATCGAAAACGCGATTTTCGCCTACGATAAAGTGGAGCGAAAGTCGAGTTTTTCAAGCCTGGCCGAAAGGCCTTTTTAAGTGTTTTTGTGTGTATATGTACATATATACACACCCAAACACACACACATATATATATATATATATATGGGACGTTCCACGTCAAACGTAACAAAGCTCTGCCCAAAATTCCTTTTGATCTAAACATTTTTTAAAATAGGGAAAATTTAGCATTTTTGATGTACTTTCAATTAGTGGGGGGCGTTTTTTTAAATTTTTTTCCCAGACGGAGTTACGCGTTCCCTAACCTTAAAAAATTACTACTTTACGAAATGATCAAGCTGTCAGAAATCACAGGGGCTCAGAAAAATTCTAAGCAACGACTATTTTCATGTATTTTGAGCTACTGAACAAGAATCCGACGGTATTTTTATCCATACCTGAAGCGTTCGTCCCTAACCTCAAAAAACACCCCCCAAAATTGCTTTTTCT
>JAZHPH010000821.1:0-20939 GCA_037356405.1 Nasonia oneida | reverse complement strand
AGCTTTGAGGGTTCATCACTTCACGAGAGCGAGCAGATGTGCTTATTATTCTTGTTATTATCTTTCAGTTTAAACTGTGAGAAAGCGGGATTTATTTTTCTCCGATAAATTTATTAGCTTTGACTGCTATCTTATAAGGATGCATTTACACACTTTCACACGTTTCTCGAAAATCAGAGAAGGAGGAGCTTTTCCAAAGCAATGTAGGCGCTTCCCTCTCTTTTGGGAGGGCTGCAATCTTTCCCTGAGAGGAGAGAGGGTGTTCTAGTATCTTGGAGAGAGAGAGAGGGGACCCCTCCTCTTTCATCGGGTACCAAAACACTCTGAGAGGAGAGGGGGTGTTTTAGTATGCCTATGTTCTGGTATGCCTATAGCCTATCTAGTATGATACGCATGATATCTTGTTTCAAAGCCCTGGGGTACTTTGCAAATCCTTCGAGACCACGTCGAATAACTTAAATAATATTTAAAAATAAGAATTTATTTCAAGATAAATGTATATTTAAATACAGCATAATACTCACGTTCATTAATTTGACGATCTCTTGGATTTCCCTGGTTAAAAAAATGCTCGGTAACCAATCCTCCAGCGCTTCTTCTTGTGTACCGCATTTCTTCGGGTTCTACTGGTCGGGCCAAAAAGTCGAGGATTTGTTGCCGTCTTTTAACACATGGATGCTCCGCATACTCAATAATATTCTCGCTTTCGTCAGCTGCTCGTTCCATCAAGCGCTGTAGAATATTATTAGCAGCAGCTGTTGGCTCTATACATGTGGCAAGAAGGTGGTCAACATTAACCATGCGCTGAGAATCCCTATTGGCAGGTACATCTTCAGCCTCTTCTGCTCTAGCATCGTGCTCATTCTGCGCTCTCTCTACTGCTTCATCCTCCTCCTCCTCCTCCTCCATCGCCTCATTCACCTGAAGACGCACCGCTGCAGGCGCCGCAGCCACCACTGCTGCTTCTCCCCTTACGGCTTCGCTCTCCTCCGCCCGCAACTCCTCTCCGTGTGCATCGGCAGCGCTCACCCCCACCATTTCAGCCGGTACAAACTGTACATCGGCTACAGCATTCAGCGCTTGCGCTGCATCCTCCTCTTCCGTCTCACTTGCCTCTCTTTCTTCCTCCTCCACCTCCTCCTCCTCCTCCTCATCTTCATCCGATGACGTAGGTTCAACATATTCACTTGATGTGTATTCTGTAATATTATCATCATCTTCATCAGAGGTTATGTCGGCTAACAAATTTTCTAACGCTGAAATGTAAAACAATTTTATGTTACAAATACAGAGCTTACTTTTTTTATAATAAACGTTATATGTATTCGAAGGTAGTGATGCATACAACACACGAATATTAAAATCTCTTTGATGTCGAATAAATTAAAACAAAATATTAACCGATATTTGATTACACATTTTTTGAATAAAAAAAGCAAGAAGTATAGTGAGAAAAACAGTTGTTTAAAAAAAAGTATTCTCACTGTCATAGAATATAGCGGATGTATATTCTTTGATTTTATAATTATACGTTATATTATTGTAATGATAAAGAAATACGCATCGCATACTATGTAATATGACAGATGTAAGAAGCTAATATCCCTAGCGCTGAAGCAGACGACTTGAAAACACTAGGCGTCATACGAGCAGTCGACGCGTTCTACGGTAAGAGCAGACGACACTGCGTTACGAATGTGTGTATGCGCGCGCGCGCGCGTGCGCGAGTGAATGAAACAGAGCTTGTAGCAACAGTAGCAGACGACGCTATCAGCTGTGGCACCGTTTACCTCGTTGTCAAGTACAAGTACTGTTTGATTTTTATTAATGACAACGCGATATAGTGCAGAAAAATTGCAATCAATAAAAATGTACTCACCATTATTCTCCTCGAATGCTGTCATTAACCGCGTCAACACAGGTAAATGCGCTAAATTCTGTTGCATACAAAATTCTGCTGCGCATCGCACAGCTAAGTTGCATTTTTTAAAAATGCGTCTATGAAGCTGTGCAATTTTCCGTGGCCCACAGCATCGTAAAAGACGTGAAAACTCGCGGCATAATTGGCACGCTACCATACGTTTCACGCGTAGACACCAGCTTCTTGTACACCTGCGTCTAACAACACTATTTGCTTGAAGATTGCCCGCGATGCGAAGCACTACACTGCGTAAAGACTCCTCGGCTACGTTATACATGCTTGCGAGCTCTTGATTTAATGCAACTACTCTCATGACTACTGAGCTCCTGAGGTCAACGTAGGGTTTATATAGTATAAAAACGTCTTGCTAGTGGGGGGATGTGTGGACTCTCGCAACAGTATAAAGCACAAAAAATAACATCCTGTGATAAGTTTTGCCTCAGCTTTATCATTCGTGAGTATCAAAATTTCGCCGAATGTCACTTACACGGTCAGAGGATCGCCTGATTAATAGGTATTATATTACCTACGCTCTCACGGGTCCAAGATGCATAACAATCTGAAATAATGATACCGTCGACGATTCTCGCACGATACAAGGCGGCTGAAAGCAATGCTCTATCACATTTAATAGCATTCGACTTCCTGTGTAAGCGATGACTATAGCGATTCTCATACAAGCAGTATCAAATATACGGCTCCGAGAATCCACATGTTAATTACATTTGAGATTACTCTGAACCGTTGTTTTGTCACACTGATCCATTTTTTCCGCGCATAAGTATCAAGTGTAAAGACTCTTACCGTCGAGTTGATACTAAAAATATCAAGTTCACGCTTAGAGCAGTCGAGAGTCAAAGATCATGCTCTCTCTCTCTCTCTCTCTCTCTCTCTCTCTCTCTCTCTCTCTCTCTCTCTCACACACACACACACACACAATCGTAAAAAGTATCCCGTGTTCGTCGAGCAGCAAGCAGTATCAAACACGTATAGTTGTTTTGTCACACTGATTTATCTCCGCTGTATAGGTATCGCCTGCTAAGACTCATGGCGACAAGTGGATACTAAAAATATCAACTTCCTGCGAAGAGCACTTGAGAGTCAAAGGTTATGCTTTCTAGCGCTCGTAAAAAGTATCCCGTATCCGTCAAGCATTTCGCTGCACAACGCGTCACCCAGCTCGTTCGGGTATCGGGTGTACGAGCACACGTGCGGTATCGAACAATAATCAACACAAGTCTAAATTTTTCTCCTTCGTCCCTCCTTCTCCTTCTAGACCCTACAGATGACTGCTTCGACTACAGTCGTCAGTTCCAACTTGATCGTAGTTCCACTAGGATGTCGGTGAAAAGTATTGTTTTACACCAGTTGGAGGAGAAGAGCTCTCTATTAAAATCACGGATGGAGCGTACGTCGCGGCTCATACAACAGCACCGCGACACGTATGCTGAGCTGTACGAGGAGCGTGAAGAGATAAAATGCACGCTGCACATCATGCAAGGTTCACCTTCCATCGGCCCCGTCAATTTCTACATCCCTAAGCTTGGGGATGTATGTGAAGTGTGTGCGCGGGTCATGAAACGTATGACCATACGCACACGCTGGACGTACTGCACAGAGTGCAGGGCGCGACGGTGTACGACGTGCAGCAAAAGAGAGGTGTGGTGTTGCAGCGTAGGAACGGATAAGACGGAGGAGACGGAGGAGGTAGCCGAGAAGTTAGTGCAGCAGCAGGAGGTTAGTTAGTTAATAAGGTAAATATCTTATGTTTGTCACAATAGATTAATTATGTGTATCTTTACACAGGTGGTGCATGCCGATGAAGATGCTGCTATGCTAGATGTTGTGAAAAGAGAGGAGCAGCAGGGGGAAGCGGAGTTGCAGCAGGAGGAAGCGGAGGGTGATGAAGTCGATACGGGGATTGATATAGGCGAAGAATTTTGTCAGTTCGACTCGCCTGCATCTCCCGACAACATAGCTAACAGGGGAAAACTTGTCATCGTGAAGATAGAGGCGAGTGCTGAAAAAGAGACAATCGACGTCGTATCGTGAAATTTTGTGTTTATGTGCGTGAGTGTATAGTGAACGCGTAAGTTGTATCATTAATTATATTTACCCGTGTATGTGTGTGTATGTGTGTGTGTGCCTAGATTAGTAATTAAGAGTAAGGAGTGTGTGTAAGAGAGAGAGAGAGAGAGAGAGAGAGAGAGCGTGTACGTAAGAGAGAGAGAGAGAGAGAGAGAGAGAGAGAAGGAAGAATGTGTGCGTAAGAGAGAGAGAGAGAGAGAGAGAGAGAAGTAAAGCTTTTGCGTGAGAGAGAGAGAGAGAGAGAGAGAGAGAGGGAGAGAGAGAGAGAGAGAGATAGGGAGAAAAAGAGAGCGTGTGCGTAAGAAAGAGTGTGTGCGTGTGAGTAAGAGAGAGAGAGAGAGAGAGAGCAGTGTAAGAAGCTAGTGTCCCTCGTGCATTAGCAGACGATACGATTGTGTGTGTGTGTGTGTGTGTGCTCGCGTAAGTGTACGTATGTGTTCACATGTGTGATTGGATTTACATTGTTTATAATTCGAATAAATAATTTTTTTTATAATAAAATCCATTATATATTGTAAGAAATGATTTTTTTTATTTACTAACTTGGTGTGTGACATAACAAATGACATCATTACTATCGCATCCTCATCTTATCAATATAAACAAATAATTAAGTCAAGGTATTGTTTGTTTACATAAATAATTAATTAAAATTATCTATAGTACATGTAATAAAGATAATGTTAATTACTTGTTTGTATAAACAAACATGATACCTTATCTTATCTTTATGACTTGTTTACATGATAAGTAGAAACATGACACCTTATCTTTATTACTTGTTTACATGATAAGATAAGGATGCGCCAGTGATGACGTCATTTGTTATGTCTCCCCATACCGGCTTACTTACTACTGACATTTTTTTCTATTTAGTTTTAGAGGTGCAGCTCACAATTCATGCAATTTAAATTACAAGGATTCGAGGTTTGTGCCGGTTATCTTTCATAACCTCAATTATGACACACACTTCATTTTGAAAGAGATTGCTACTTCTACAATAATGAGTGGACGAGTATCTCTGATACCTCACAACAAAGAAAAATATAATTCATTTACGAAGTATATAGATGACTGTGACATCAGTTTTAGATTTATAGATTCATGGCGTTTTTTACCATCATCGTTGGAAAAGCTTGCATCATATTTAGAAACCGTGCCGATAGCAGTAAATGAGTTCAAAACTGATGGATTTACAGATGAGCAAATCAATCTTCTGAGACGAAAAGGTATATTTCCATATGATTTCGTAGATGGATTGGACAAGTTGATGACTACAAAACTGCCAGAGAAGAATGAGTTTTACAATAAACTAACAGATTCTCATATTATTGACGAAGACTATCACCATGCTGTTACAGTATGGAATATGTTTACTATAAAAACTTTGGGTGAATATTCAGATTTGTACTTGAAAACAGATGTTTTATTATTAGCTGACGTCTTCGAAAGTTTTCGAGAGACATCTCTGAAAGCGTATAGTTTATGTCCTGCACACTTTTACACAACTCCAGGTCTCACATTTTTAGCAGCTCTAAAAATGACAAAAGTGGAATTGGAGCTTCTTACAGATATAGATATGCTGATGTTTATTGAAGCAGGCATTCGAGGAGGAATAAGTCAATGTTGCAATCGGTATGCTAAGGCGAACAATCCTTACATGGGACCATCATACGATAAGAATCAGAAAACGAAGACACTCTTATATTTTGATATTAATAATCTTTATGGATGGGCCATGGTGCAGTATTTACCAGTGGGAAAATTCAAATGGATTGTATATGAGGAATTCAAATTTTTTCAATGCACCACCAGACTCTGATACAGGCTACTGTAACGTCGCCGCCTTTTCCGAAATTTAATATTTTTCACTGAAAATAATATCAAATGCTCGACAGACGAAACGATAAGCTGTGTATACATTAGATTGTATATGCACGCGCATCCCATTTACCTACGAAAAAAAAGTAATCTCTCCGCGATATACCTACAAGTTTCTGGGTTTTCGGCTTTTCCGTTCCCAGAGACCTTTTTCTTAGTAAACATGATAATAAACCAAGTGGAATCTCGAGTGTCGCTGGTTTCCTTCGGAGACGCGCATCTCAAATTGTCACTGAGTTTATTTTTCCGTAAAACTATAGGTTAACAATGCCAACTGCAAGCTATAAAAATCCAGATAGGGCCCGACCGCTCGAACTTTTACGACCCAAAGTGCTGAGAAAATTTCGGGCGGGGCGGAAATCGGGAGATGTTATCTGCCTACAGGCGCGCACGTGTACAGAAAATTGATATTATTATTATTTTTTTTTTCCTCTCCTCTTGTCCTCTCAAATAAATCTTCAAACCACTCAACACCCCCGCTTGCTAAAGTACCCCGGCCGAATAACGAAAAAACTATTTTTAACGACACTGCATATCTTTCTTATTTTACAAACAAATAGTTGCTTAAATATTAAGAATTAATATTGCCTGTTAAAATATTAAGTTAGTCAATATTTTCTCTCTAAAATTTAAGTCATTTTTAATCTAAATTAAGACTGTTGAATAGCTACAAAACTAATAATAAAAAAATACTGACCTATAGTTATTAATTAACAATAAAATTTAGTACAAAAGATGTCATCGCACTATTTCAACACATTACTATGTACAGTCAATAAATCCTAATTATTTAGTTAAATAAGATTTAATGTTAGAATTAGTTTATTTACACATATGCATATGAACATATAGAAAAAACTAACCAAAGCCTACCCTACGAAAGTTATACCGGATTATCAATTATTAAACATACATTAAATTATAAATAAATAATATCAATTGTTAAATGCAGAAAAATCAAAACACTGAAAATTCATCCAAACGCTACAAAATTCTAGTAATTAATATGATTATTATTATTATATGTAAAATTAATCGCAACTATTTGCTATAATTTTTATTGTAAGCTATTTCTAAGTTAGAAGATAAGTTGCGTATAACGGACTGAGCATTGCAATAGATTTTTACCCGTGTTCATTAACGATTATTCAACAATTCATTTTGTACAAAGAAGAGAAGGTGCGGGTAAAACGGCGCATAGTTGAACGTGATTTTCCTGTAAAAATTATCTACAACACATAAACATTTATAATAGGGAGTATTATGACTAATATTCATACAAGATTGTTTAAACAGTATTTTCTAAAGAGTAATTATTAAACAAATAATCTAATTACAAAATTTATTTATTTAAAAATCTATACTTGAAAATAAAAATTTTAGCGAATCAAGATAATAGTCAAATATCTTTACTAACAATAATAAAAATAATCCATGAATACTATATTTTAAACAATCTTTTATAAATATTCATTTTTGCATCTGTAAATGGTACAATCGTCGCTATCTGCCTCGGGGACAGAGAAACCATCTTGGTCTCTCCCCCGGAAAATTTGGTTAGAGTAGGGGGTCTCCAGACCCAAGCGTAGGAGGAGCCCTCGAGGAAACTCTCTTTCCATTGGAAAATCCTCCGAAAATCTCTCGAGGAGGGCAATCGACGGATGGGCCAACGGTTATGAGTATCCTCGAGTTGCAACTCAAGATCACTTCGGTCTCGGCTCTCAGTTAGTTCGGAAGCAACAATCGCGCTTAGTCCGCATTTCTTTGTTTTACAAAATTCTCAAACGCGCTTAATCCGCATCTACATTTTTTTTACTACGCGCTTAGTCCACAACTTTATAACTTACAAATTTTACTGCGCTTAGTCCGCATCTACATTTTATTATTACGAGCTTAGTCCGCAACTTTATAACTTACAAATTTTACTGCGCTTAGTCCGCTTCTCAAATTGTTACAAGTTTACGTGTTTAGTCCGCTTATTGAATATATTACATTTTTTTCAAACGCGCTCAGTCGCACCTTGAATTTATATAAGTTTGTACGCGCACCGTTCGCTCATTTATTTTTATAATATACATCTCTGACATTTGAACTACGCATTTCTTTTATTTCTAAAAATCCGACACCTTATTCGTATCAAAGGAAAATTTTATTCCTACTTTTACTCGAGAAAGTTCGACGGGTGCAAAACTCACAGCCCAAACAGCGGGTCAACAACAACATAAAAAAGTAAGTAAAGATTATTTCATTTATTTTACTCTGTTCTATCTTTTCCTTGTAACCATCACTGTGTGGTTTGGAGTCATTTCTTTTCCGCTACGAAGTAGAGTCAAGTGCCGGTTGACTATAAAGTTCTTATATATAGTGTCGCTAAATCTAAAAGGTTTTGAATAAGGTATTTGTAATTCAAACTGCCGATCAGGATATCCATAATGTTAATCACAGTATTTGAATACACAATACTAAAATCGCGAATTTTTCTCCTTTTTTATAAAAATATACTAACCTTGCAAGTGACTGTTCAGGATTTGTGCCTGTTTAGCAGTCGCTCCAAAGTTAGTCAAATTTCTAAAACAAAATCATCCATTAAGATCCCTTGTTTAGTTTTGTTTGCATAATTTTTATAAAAATAAATTTAGCACTCTATCCGCTCCAATAACTACTTCAGAATCACACCACACGCGACAGCTCATCCTTACCTATTTGCGGAAACGCAAGGGTAAAAAGGAGCAACACACTTCTTGGAAGTTTTCTACCGAGAATATTTCCAAGATTAAAACGAACGGATTTGGTTCGAAAGGCTGAAACCGACGTGACAAATTTGGAGGCCCCAGGGGGATGTTCATGAAGCAATATTGAAAAACATATTGTTTCAGTAGCATCCACGTCGCGTAGGAAAATTGGGATAGCTGTAACTAGTGATTTACGCACTACTCCAGTGACATTCGCACCGCGAAAAAAGAATATTCAAAAATATAGATTGCACAAGGTTACGTTTCTAATAAACTCATTCGATATTATACATTTTTATTATACGCGACAACTACACTAATACTTAAAAATACGAACAACATTAGCTGCATCTGAATAATTAATCAAAGGAAATTCTTTCAACAAATTAAAACCACACACTTATACTTCCCTAAAACTTTCCTTATTTCAAGTAGGCTAGATAAATTGTTTGATGCCGTTTCGTACGGAACTGCGATTTTATTTTAGCTCTGCGAGAAATTTTCCGTTCCTCGTTTCTGAGTAGGCTGAATTGTTGCTTGATGCCGTTCGCGGAACGAGCAATTTAATTCTGGCTCTGCGAGGAATCGAATATCCTTTTCAACTGGCGTTTTGCCTTGTGCCGAATGTAGTTGGAATCCTAATAATTACAAAACCAATATCTAAACTTTATACCTTAACCACAATACCCTCGATTCTGAGTAGGCTGAATTGTCGCTCGATGCCTTTACAGAACGAGTGATTTAATTCTGGCTAAGTCGAAGAAATAGTACGAGTACTTATAATTATAATCCTATTAAAATGAAAAGTATACCTAGAGTAGTAGCAGATTATCGTTATTTGAACTGGTGAATAAAAATAAATTGAAAAATTCATGTCTAATAGACCCACTACTAGGAAACTAGCCCGTGAGTTAAAAATTGACCAGTTGACAGCCGAAGAATTAGTTGCATACGACCCTTTCGCGTCCCGAGATCGCATCGCGCGCGATAACGAAAATACTGTCCCTCCTATTAATAGAGAGACTGTAGAAAATTCTAGCCACGAGGAGGAAATAATTCCGGCAATAGAACCTGAAATAATAACGCCGAATAATATTAACGCAGCCAATATGACGGGAGGCACAATTAACGCCACTCCTGGCACTGCAGCCCTGCAGTTTAACCAGGTAGTTTCAATTAAAGATGCGTTGCGAGTCATCCCTGATTTTGATGGCGATAATATACCTTTTTCGCAATTTGCCACCGGATGCAAAGAGGCAAAGGAAGATTGAGGCCACCGCTGAGCCCAATCTGACTAAATTAATTCGGTGTCGTTTACAGGGAGAAGCGCGTCAATCCATAACTGATATCTCGTTCAATACGGTAGAGGAATTATTAAGTTTTCTTAAAAATATTTACGCTCTCGTGAAAACAGTTGTTCAGTTATTGGGTGACATGGGTAATGAATATCAACGTGACGGAGAGAGTGTGATAACTTTCGCAAATAGAATCAAAGACATAGGCAATCGCGTAATCGAATCACATCGGTTAGAGAACGCCGGAACGGTTGTAGAGGCTTTTCGCACTTCGACAGAAAACACTCTCGCCGATTGTTTTAAACGCGGATTAAAAGCCGAAATCGAGCAACGTTTAAACGTTATAGCCAACGAAAACGTAAATGACATCGTAAAAAAAGCAATATCAATAGAAAGAAAGTTAGCTAACCAGCAAGCTTTACGTGGACGTGGTGACGCGAATTTGGGGACTAAAAAGAAAGTATTTACCTGCAAAATTTTCAAAAGTCTGGATGATACGAGTTGTAATTGCGAGACAGAGCAAGAAAAAGAATGCCAATTCTATAATACAAAAGGGCACACTCTGGACAATTGCGTAGCCCATGCAAAGAGCATACTGACAATGAAACTTACTTGTCAGTTATGTAAGACGGAAGGTCACACGGCCAGTAATTGTAAAACCATTGAGACATGCCAATTGTGCAGTAAAATCGGTCATTCGGCCAAGGAATGTACTGCTTCTAACAATATTTATGCAAATAGACCTAAAACTATTTGTCAAATTTGTCAGAGAGTAGGTCATCCAGCCAGCTCTTGTTATTCTTTAAAAAACCGAATAGCTCAACTCACTCGTACACCAACGACAGGAGAAACTAATACTTTCTGTCAAATTTGCAGATTACCTGGACACAACGCTAATACGTGCAACCAGAATCGGCAAAGCCAAATAGAAGCTCGATTTAATTTAGTCTGCCAAACATGTAATGCTCGTGGCCACACTGCTGCTACGTGCAAGCAACGAAATTTACATTTAGAATGTACATACTGTAAAATCAAAGGTCATACAATTGAGACTTGTCGTAAGCGAAATTTTAACAATCAATCGGGAAACTTGCCTGGGTCTCATCCACAGAACGCAGGGACAGAGACCCAAACCAGACAGTCGCGTTCCAACGAAATGAGCGAGATAAACAAGCTGTTAGACGAGTTAGTTCAATTGAACTAAGTCAACCTAATAGTTTAATTCCGTTTGTATCATTTTTAATACCTGCAACAGATACTATAATTAAATTTATGTTAGATACAGGCTCTGAAGTCAACCTGGTAAAAATCGGGTTTATTAGGGATAGATCGTTAATTCAAAAAAACGAAATAATAAGTCTACGAGGTATAGGACCTAGCTCCACAAAGTCGTTAGGTACGTATAAATGGTTACTGCTAGGAGTAGAAGTGACTTTTATCGTCGTGCCTAATGAATTTCAAATACCTACCGATGGTCTTTTAGGAGTTGCGCTTCTCAGAGACTATCACGCGAAAATAGATTTCAATTCACAAATTTTTACCTTAAATAATAAAGTCATGACCTTCTATAAACGAAACGATCCGCAAATAAAATCTGAAGTCGGTCGAATTATTAATATAAAATCTGATAGACAAGAATCACTTTTGCCATTTATTGATATAGTTAATCCACCTACGTATCGACGGGGTAGATTAATGTTAGATTCTGGTTCCGAAGCTAATATTATGAAGTCATTCTTAATACCGGAAAATTGCGAAATTAACCGTTCTGAATTCGCGTATTTAAAAGGAATCGGTGACGAACTTACAGAAACGTTAGGAACTGCGGAAATAACTATTTTCGGGGAGAAAACTATTTTTCATATTGTACCCGACGACTTTGGTATTCCATGTGAAGGAGTTCTAGGAGCCGCTTATTTCTTTTTAGCCCATTGTACAATCGATTTTAAAAAGAATGAATTTCGAGTCGGATCTAAACTTGCCACTATTCGTTATGATCATACCGTATCTGATTTTGATTCCTCCAATGCTACGGAAATGGAAAAATTATTACAATCACCTACACCACGCGCCAGAAAATACGGTGTGTCCGATATAGATTTTTTCCACAAAACTGAAAATCAAACTTCCTCGACAGATACTTTCCAAAGGAAATACATTAATTGCGAAGAGAATATTTCTGAGTTAGGGTTAAGCGATGATTCTAGCACAATAGCTAATCCCTCAACTGAATCTTTATATCGTATGTTATCGGATTTAGAAAGTTATAGCGATTTCGAAGAGATGACCGATTTAGAGGATTATTATTCAAGTAACAGCATAGCTATATTAAGAGAAGATCCTAATTTGCCTATGTATAAAAAACGATGCCCAAAGCGACAAATCTTTTTCATTAATCAACAAGAAATATTCACTGACCTTCACTTGGATGCTCCGTCTAAGGAAGAATCAGATGAATGCTATGATTTATTTAATAACAAGGAAGTTGAGTTATACGATCCATTTCACTTGCCTACGGCTCGCGTTTTCGACATTCATGTAAATACCGGGTCAATTTTAGATAAACTTAGGTTAGATCATTTACAGGGTGTTAAAAAGACACATGTTCTTAAAATTATTAATAAATATAAAGATAGATTTCTCTTAGAAGGCCAACATTTAGGTTCGGCAACTAATATCAAGCATAAGATAATTACTACTACTGATGTACCTATAAATGTTAGACAGTATAAGTTCCCATTTTCACTGAAAGATGAGATTACTCTTCAAGTGCAAAAACTTCTTGATGACGGTATAATACGACCGTCCACATCGGATTTTAATTCGCCGATTTGGATCGTCCCTAAAAAGGCAGACGCCAACGGTGTAGTTACCTATAGATTAGTATCTGATTTTAGGAAGTTGAATGAAATTACAATTAATGATGCTTACCCATTACCGGCGATTTCTCAAATAATTGACGCTATTGGCGGTTATAAGTACTGTCGTAGATTTAGCTTCCGGTTTTCACCAAATTTTAATGGACCCAGCCGATGCGCATAAAACTGCCTTCTCAACTCCTTTTGGACACTACGAATTTGTTCGAATGACGTTCGGTTTACGTAACGCACCCGCGACGTTCCAACGTTTTATGGACGATACGTTAAGAGGCCTACAAGGTAAGGTTCTGTATTCGTTTATCGATGATATAATTATTTTTGCCAACACGCTTGAAGAACATGAGGAAAAAATGAACTTACTCATGGAAAGGTTAGAACAACGTAACCTCAAACTAAACCTAAAGAAATGCGAATTTCTTAAAGAGGAGGTTTGCTACCTCGGGCATATTATTAGCAAGGATGGTTTAAAACCTGATCCTAGAAAATTAGAAGCAGTAGCTAATATCCCTCGTCCTAAAAATGTGAAAAAGATCAGACAGATGCTAGGTTTATTCGGTTATTATCGTAGATTTATTCAAAATTTTGCAAAAATAGCCAAGCCATTAACGCGTTTGTTACAAAAAGATATAGAATTTATCTGGACTGACAATTGCGAAAAAGCATTTATTACTCTAAGAGATGCTCTATGCAATCCACCCGTTTTAAGTTATCCGGACTTTTCAAAACCTTTCATTATCACCTGCGATGCTTCAGGAATAGCTGTCGGAGGAGTACTCTCTCAAGGAGAGGTCGGTAAAGACAGACCTATCGCTTATACTTCTCGCGTACTACGAGGACCCGAATTGTCTTACGAAGTATA
The DNA here is from genome assembly GCA_037356405.1 of Nasonia oneida. Classification (NCBI taxonomy): domain Eukaryota; kingdom Metazoa; phylum Arthropoda; class Insecta; order Hymenoptera; family Pteromalidae; genus Nasonia; species Nasonia oneida. Next base: position 7,284 of record JAZHPH010000821.1, on the reverse strand, counting down.
CGAGAAGGAAGCTTTAGCCATGATACATTGTGTTAAACAATTTAAGGATTATATTTATGGAAAAAAATAACAATAATCACTGATCATTAACCATTAGTATGGTTTAGAACCGCTGATTTAAACACTCGTGTTTGGAAATGGCGTTTCAAACTATCGGAATACGATTATGAGATATTATATAAGCCAGGCAGATTAAATTCTAACGCCGATGCTCTCTCCCGTAATCCAATAGAACCCGTCGATGTTCATGTAATTACGAGAAGACAAAAACGTTTAGAAAATGAACTTGCTCAGCCAACTGACAAATTAATCGTTAAAACACCGATGAAGACAAAACCCCAAATTTATTATAAAACTAAACCTAAGTTAAAACCTCAGCCTAAAAGGAAAAGAGGTCGTCCTAGGAAAATTACTAACACTAAGGAAACTAACAATACTAATATAAAAACATTAACAGATAAGATTAGCCAGATTATTGCAGAATCGGAGAAAAACGCGAAGACCATTAAACCTAAAGGTACGAATGAAACTCCGGCTTTGAACCTTGAATGGGCACCGAGTAATAGGAGCCATTCGAATGTTCAGGAGGACGGAAGCGTACCCGCGGTCGATATGCCTATCGCTAATTCTGTAACTACTTTAGATAAAAGCGAATTAACTATTAAAACTAATAAAACTAACAATAAGAGTAAAATCGTAGAAGTTAAGGATTTAGTAAATTTTCGGAAGGAAACAATTATTTGTTTTGTAACTTCGGAAGGCAAACCTTGTGATGAAGGAGCTAAACTTTTAATCGACTCCAACAAAATTGAAAGATCAACCAAATTAGAGATTAATTCTATACATTGTAAAAAACGAAATACTAACAACCATTACTTTATATCCTTATGTATTAGAGGACCTGAATCAGAATCCTTATCTAAAATTAGAGAAAATATTACTAAAACCTTATTTCAAGTTAAAGATTTTGTTATAGATAATAATTTACCTATCATTAATATAGCTCATAGTGAATTTATAGAAAACCTTGATTGGAATGAAGTATTATCTAAGATCAAATCTGTTTTCTTTGATACCGATACTACAATCATCATTTGCAAAGGAACCATACAATATGTACCTATTGATAAACGTGACGAAATCTTTGGAGAATTACACAATTCGCCCATAGGTGGACATCGCGGAGTATCAAAAACATTTAATCGAATCCGTCAGAATTATTATTGGGAGAATCTAAAAGATGATATTCAAAGACGGATACAACAGTGTTTGGAATGTCAACTGATAAAGTTAGTAAGATTGAAAACTAAGCAACCAATGGTCATCACTGATACTCCAGGTACTGTATTCGATAAAATTGCTATGGACATAGTAGGTCCTTTGCCAAAAACCAAAAACGGATTTGAGTATATATTGACAATGCAAGATATGCTGTCCAAATATTGTTTAGCTGTTCGGTTAGTCAATACCTTGTCCTCTACAATAGCCGATGCTTTTGTAAAGCGTTTTATATGCATTTTCGGAGCACCACGAGTTGTACTAACTGATCAAGGACAAAATTTCCTTAGTAAATTAATGGAACGTATAGCTAAAAGATTTAAGATTAAACGCATTCGTACGACTGCCTTTCATTCACAATCCAACGGCTCTTTAGAACGTTCACATCATGCGCTAAGCGAATTTTTAAAAATGTACACTGACAAGGACAATGAATGGGACGATTGGTTGGAAATAGCTATGCTAAATTACAATACCTGTGTACAGGAAAGTACTAAGCATACTCCTTTTGAAGTTGTCTTTGGAAAGCTTGCACGTCTACCATCGAACGATCCTTTACGAGAAGGCGATTTATTGCCTACGTACAATGGATATATTGTAGATTTAGTCACGCGTTTAACAGAAATCCGCGAATTAGTTTACGATAACCTTGTGCAATCTAAAAATAGTTCGAAAAAATACTACGATCGTCACCTTAACCCTCGCAATTTCAAATTAGGCGATTATGTCTATTTATTACGAAGGCATAAACCAAAAAAGTTCGAAAAACCGTATTTTGGACCTTATAAAATTATTGAGGTAATAGACGCCAATAACGTTCGAATCGCATTAACGAAAAAGAAAAACAAAATAGTAAATACGAATCGGTTGAGAACTTCTTATATTTGTAATACCTCGAATGAAAAAATTAAAAAAAAAACCTTGATATAGAAACGGTATTTAGTTAATCTAGTCTATCATATGCACTATGACTAAAGTACTCTTTGATTACAGAAAAAAAAAAAAACGAACCAAAATAAGAACTATAACTATCCAAGGAATATTACTCCTCCTAATAATAGGATCCGCCCAAAGGCTAATAGGGTATGACTGCGGCTCACGACAGATGAGCGTAACTACTCTATCTCTTCGAGATGTGGCCGAATGTGACATCCCCAAAATCTACATCAACACCACGAAGCATTACATTCAGCTTCTACAATTAAACGACTTCCACGAGACAACGGTAATGCAGTGCAAGATCAAAATTCGTCGTACTGTATTGTATTGCGGCATGCATTCCCACACTTCTGCGGTATCACACGGGGTGAATGAGTATGTTTTTGAAATATCCGGTGAGGGATGTAACGATTTACATAGACATGGTTCATTCTCTTTGGGTACTGGACATGTTATTCACGGAATAAAAGTGAACAGTACCAGTGTACATCCTATCACCCTGGCCGGAACGCTCACACCTGGTGGTTCATGCCAGGGAACTCAATACTCTGACCCGTTTAGTACCTGGGATAATGTGGTTGTGCAAGGCACAATTAGAATTACTCTGCGAACACACAGAGCGCGCATATCTTTGAGCGACAATAAAATTCACTTAGATTCCGGAATTAGCTGTGTGTTCACAGATCGTAAATGTTTAGACCTTACTAGCGGCCATAGTTTCTGGGAAACGTTACCCAGCGATAATTGTAACTTTAAGAGATATACAGTTTTGTACGAAGGATATGCAGAATACGCGTCCGACTACCCACCACACAACTTCCAGTAGAGCATAATAATCAAACCTACTACATGACACCCAGAACACACATCCTAAAATCTACTGGTACTAAAATTCAGTGCAACGAAATATTACCCGTCCACTACTACATTGATGAGGCTTGGTATAAACTAACACCTAAGCCAACTAGGGTCCATACGCCAGAGATTTTAAAACCCTTAACACGACCCACTTGGGAATACACCAGTCCAGCCGATCTTGCCACCAGTGGCATATATACCGAACAAGATCTGGAACAGTTACGCGAGCGTATCATGTTCCCTGTGGAAACTGTGTCACTAATCAACGACATAGCCAGGGAAATCCGTAGACATCCTGTCGCGGATAATGAAGGCGCAATCGTAAAACTTTTAAATGAAGGAGAGGTCGAGAGAATCATCACCTCTACATGGGATCGCCTTTGGGGGAAATTTATGGCTTTTGGTACCATTAGTGCTGGAGTCATCGCCATCCTCATGATCATCCACACCGTCAAACTACTGATCGATGTAGCCATACAAGGTTATGCACTTCATTCAGTATACGGATGGTCCATCCACCTTCTTGGAGCCATTTGGAGTTCAGTCACCCACTTATTATTATATTTGGGAAGAAAAGAATCAACCACACCTCTCAGTGACACTATTGAGATACCGGAAGTAACTATACCTCCACAACCATCTACACGTCAAGAGACCATATACTGCTCATGCTACTACTTCTGAGCCAAAAGCAGCCACCAGTCAAACCTTTTTCACTCTAACCTCATAATTCCTATCTTGCATTCCTTGTAAGTCTGATCTCAATAATCGCAGTCTGGACTGAACATTCGTGATATAGGACTGCGGTTGACAATAGTTTTCTTACGTTCGCTTCTTATCATTTCATTCTATAAGCTACCGTTTTTCGGTGGGGGTGTAACGTCGCCGCCTTTTTTCTAGAAACAAAATTTTTTTCTCAGAAAATAATATGAAATGCTCGACAGACGAAACGATAAGCTGTGTATACATTAGATTGTATATGCACGCGCATCCCGTTTGCCTACGAAAAAAAAAGTAATCTCTCCGCGATATACCTACAAGTTTCTGGGTTTTCGGCTTTTCCGTTCCCAGAGACCTTTTTCTTAGTAAACATGATAATAAACCAAGTAGAATCTCGAGTGTCGCTGGTTTCCTTCGGAGACGCGCATCTCGAATTGTCATTGAGTATATTTTTTCTTAAAACTATAGGCTAACAGGGCCAACTGCAAACTATAAAATTCTAGATATCACCCTACTTGTCCCCAGTTTTACGACTCAAAGCGTTGGGAAAATTCGGGCGGGGCGGAAATCTGGCGATGTTATCTGTTTACAGTCGCGCACGTGCACTGAAAATCTGTACTTTTCCCTCTTGCTTTCTCATGTAAATCTTGAAACCACTGTCACGTCGTGCGATTTTTTCAATTTTTTCAAAATCTTAAAATTTTATTTTTTTAAATGCATAAATGCGTACGTGACGCATTTTCAAAATAGATTCGAAAATGCGGGCCTGAAGAGAGAAAGCGAGGGACAGATATCCCTATCGTAAATCTCTTGAGCTGCGCGCATCGACGCGAGGCATCAGCGGATGCATTAGAATAGCGATAGTAAAGTTTTTCTGCGCATTAGTCGGCAGGAGAAAATTTTCGGCGCGTCGGACCGGGCGCAATTTTATGACGAGCAGCTGCGTTTGCTCAAGCTATCGGCAGCGTCTAGAGCGACCGTAATTAAGACAGCCTACGAGGCTCGGACCTTTTTTTTTTATTGCAGGGACAGTTTCGGAAAGTACGCTCGCTTGCAGCTGTGTACTGATCCCGGAATTGTCCGCTTTTTGTCAAAATATGAAAACTTATTTTGTTAAAATTCGAAATATTTATTTAAAATTATTTTACATCAGGCTATTGTATAAACTATGCATTTTTTTTTTTTTTTTGAATTGCATACGTTCGCTTTTAGCAACAGATTTGGTGGGATAGTTCTACATAAATATATATATATATATATATATATATATATAAATGCATAGTTTGTTTGCAGCTTGTAGTATAATTATAATTTTTCAAACAACAAACTGATAACGCGATCTATTTATTTATTATTTGGCACTAAACTGTATATTTTTCGATTTATACAGTTCGCTTCTTGTGCATAATTTATGAATGGATCAAATGTCTATTTGTTTATTTCTGTCTTATATTTTATTGTAATAGTCGGTCGGTGTGAAGCTACGATTGTTACGGTAAGGTATATTATTTGGCAGAGTTATAATAGTCGGTCGGTGTGAAGCTACGATTGTTATAACGATGCATTGCAAATTTATTAAACTCTAAGAATAATAAAGTAGTTAAATTAAATATTGAGGCTGCGGACAGATAAAATGTATAATTTTCATTAGTAAATTCAATAATAAATTCATTTATTTATAATTTTTCTTAAGAATAATGCGCATAAAGGCTTTACTTTTAAGTTTAATTATAGTTATTTGGTATCGGTTTGTAGAGAATTTTACAAGCACTAACATTTTAACATTGATTATTTCACATAAAATTTCATTTAACCTTCATTTACAATAAACGGAATGCTTGGAAAATTCGACACAAATTGGCGTGCGCGTTAGCAACGGTATTTGCGTGAACCACGGTTGTAGAGGAGAGGGCGTAGGCGGGCCGAAGGGCCTGACCTACGATACGTAGGAGGAGAGATGCGGAAAATCGGCGTAAGTGAGGGAAAGCTGAAATATAACGAGTAGATAGGCTATAGGCATACTGGCTCATGCCGATTCTGGCTCACCTCCTCCTCTCTCAAGGTGAGCCAGAATCCGAGCTGTGTATTTTAAATGGAGGGATGGTCGATCCCTCCCTTCCCTCCCCTAGCGACCGAGAATTCTTCCCCCTCTCAAAGTGAGCTAGAATCCGAGCTGTGTATTTTAGATGGAAAGATTGTCGATCCCTCCCTTCCCGCTCCTAGCGATCAAGAATTCAACCCCACTCTCAGAGTGAGCCAGTAACCGTTGTATGTATAAGTCCCAATCTTCCCTTCTCCGTGTCCCGAAAAAATTTAGAGGTGGGTTCATGCTCCTCCTCCCTCGCGCAGGTAGAGTTGGCAACCCTCGCACGAGTATTTTCCCTTGCCTTTACACATTGTATTGGAGACATTATGCATACCACAGTCTGCGTGTGAATCACTCTCAGATAGGTGTACCCCCGACTGCGCAGGTACTATCCCTCACACTTTCCATACGATCCTCGCGCAGGTATGGACGACGTCCCTTGCACAGGTGTTTTCCTCTACTTTTACTCAATGTATGCGAGAAATGTTCACTATACAGACTTCGTGTAGATAATTCACGGATACGTATACAAACTATCCCACACAGATGTATATAGCTTCTAGTGTCAGCTGTTTTCTGACTGAGAAAGGCTAAGCTAGAAAATATTTACTACCGACTGTGCGTGCAGGTACTATGCCTTGCACTTTCCCAGAGACAACACTGCTGTTTAAAAATCATTTGCAGAGATATCTGATTGGGTGTGTAGGGAACGCACAGATGTCTCTCGCACCGAGATACAGCAATTTTCTCCAAGATCTTTTCTTGTGAGAAGAGGATAATCTCGCATTCTCACAGTCGAGATTCGAAACAAAAGGGAGTGTCCACTAAGAGGAGGTGGACACTAGTTTTTCAAAATTTGGTGAGGGAAATTTTAGCACGAATCGTAAGGCTTTCCACCCTCAATAGATGTGAGGAGGTGTGTTTTTCAAAAATTAGGAGAGAAAACTTTTACACCAATCACAGGACTTTAGAAAAATGCCGTGGAATGGGAAGGGGCTGTTTTCGCAATAAAAAGCCCACCGTAGGCTGCGGTGAGTCAGTTCAATTTTCGGTTTTGAAATCGAATATCGAGTGAAATGGCACCCAAGAGGAGTCCAGGAAGCTGCAGCAGCAGCAGCAGGAATAGCATCAGGACGATGCAGGATAGAATTCGGTGGCTAATTGCCAACGCTCCAACATTGCTTATGATGTTGGAGCATGTCTCCTGGGCCATGGAGGCCATCAATTCACGTAAGTAAATAATTATTTTGATTTTTCATAATTAAAAAATAAAAAAATAATTTTTTCAAAATTTTTTTCAATTTTTAGTGCCATCGCTGCCACCACTTGCTGCCATGCAGCAATTATATGAAGGAATTAGGCCAGGAAGCTCTTCGCCCAACCCTGCCCGCCGAGAGAGTCCA
>JAZHPH010000820.1:10150-20960 GCA_037356405.1 Nasonia oneida | reverse complement strand
CTTTAAAAACACGTTAGAACATCAAACGAAGAAGAGCAAAGCTAGAAATAAAAATCAATTTAAAACATTCAAAACTACTAACCCACACTCTTTAATTAAAATAATGTATTCATGCTACACGTAGGCACATTGTAGGAATCCGAGCTTAGCGGGAAATAAATCAAAAACTTAATAATAAACTTATAAATGCGAGTTGCGAGTTGAAACAATATCAGCAAACATCAACGGACTGTATTTTGAATGATTACACAGGCGGATTGCTGCACGTATTTTTTTTCATACAAAATATCTTTATTGACTGGCCTAGCTGAGGAGCTGAGCAAGGCGCCTTTTATCTTGTGAGGCGCTACTGCGTCGAGCAACTGCTGCGCTCCCCCCCCCCCCCCCCCCCCCCCCCCCCCCCCCCCCCACCCCCCTTCCCCTAGTCCGCCGCTGCTGCTGTTGCTGCTTGCTAATTGGTTTGGCACTGATGTGTTTATTGATGTACTCCCTATTCGCGATTTTTTTTGTACGCAAGTCACTCGCAGTGTCAGGACCATTACATAGTCCCCAAGTGGAAATTCGAAATTATATATATTTAAATTATCGCTTTTACTCCTATTCATTTTAAAAGAAACGCTATTTACAAAAATTTACAGGAATAAACATTCTGATATAAAAAGACATAATGAGCCAGATCTCGAAATCTTCAACTGATTCTTATGCAATATCTTCTTAATTGTCCGGAATTCCAGTGATTTCCATTTCTTCAAAGACCTTGTCTAAATTGACCGGATCCGCTGGCTATGCAGAAATAGTAATTTTCAGTTATACAGGGTATACAGGATGAGACAACGAATTTGACAACGACTTTTAAACTAAACATTTTATAAGCTGCAAAAGAAAACCTAGCTGAGGTGGTCAAAAGATCAATATTTTCCTAAAATTTCAACCTAATTAAAGCCTTTTCACTCCCGTTTACAGCATATAGATATTATTGTTTTTTATTGTCATACATTATTTCAATACGGTTGACTATTTAGTTTTGGAGATATTATTTTTTTTTTAAATCACCTTTTTTATCATAAAAATTAAATGGAACAATCAATCTGGAAAATTTTGCAAAAAGAAGTAGGCGTTTTAATGCTCTTTTAGATACACTATTGTTTAATGTATTGTATAAATCAAATTATTAAAAAAAGCAAAAATATTTTTTTTAAATCAAAAAAATGGCTATCGTATGGCCATAAAATGGTCAGAATCAGAAAACGTATATACATGCCAAATTTTATTACGATCGATTGTGTGGTTCCAGAATTATGACGGTATACGTACATACATACACACACACTCACAGCCATCCGCACTGACATTTTTTAAAAACGCCTGATTTGTACTCCAAACACTTCCAAATGCGTTTCTACGAAGTTTTAGTGATACTGAAAATTTTACTATTACAAAGCTTCCTCTTTGGAATTTTCTTCCTCTTAATTATCATTACCCTTTTTATAACTTATGGTATAACTTTTTTCCTGCTTTTCCGTTTTGTTGTTTATTATACCCCGAGGTTTTTTAGGATTGCTCACATTATTTTGAACTAGCTTTGCATCATATTTAATTTTAGTATGGCTCATAACCTTATCTAATGTATTACCATAGTTTTTGTAATCCAGTTTGAGTTGGTCATTAGTAATATCCATCTGCAATAAGTTATATAAAAGTACTTTGGCTTTACATGATTTAATTATTTCATCAGTAATTTAATTCTTCCTACCCTGCTGTTTATTTTTACTTTTTTACGATTTAGCTTGTTCTACACATAGCTTAATCTTATCTATTTAATTATTCATAGCTATATTTGGATCTTGCATTAACAATATTTCAGTCCAATTAATAGTAGCTGCAATATGTTTCATGTTGTTGTAGTTTAAAAATTCTGTAGGTTTAATTTGTTTTGTTTTCATTTTGTTGACAGCAACAAAAATAGGGTAGTGGTCTGTTATTGTAGCTTTAATTTTATAGGTAACCGTGTCAATGTTATTAGTTTTTATAAATATTGCTTCCTCCTAAAAGGAAGCTTTGTAATAGTAAAGTTTTCAGTTTCGCTGAAACTTCTTAGAAACGCATTGGTGTTTGGAGTACAAATCATGCGTTTTCAGAAAATGTCTGTGCGGATAGCCGTGTGTGTATGTACGTATACCGTCATAATTCTAGAAATACGCGATCGATCGTAATATAATTTGGCATGCATGTATGTTTTCTGATTCTGACCATTTTATGAACATATTATAGCCATTTTTTAATTTTTGAAAAAATATTTTTGCTTTTTGTTGATAATTTAATTTTTATAATACATTAAACAATAGTGTATCTAAAAGAATATAAAATTGCCTACTTTTTCCGCAAGATTTTCTATATTAGCAGTTCCATTCAATTTTTATGATAAAAAAAGGTGATTTAAAAAAAAAAATTAATATTTTCAAAACTAAATGATCAAACGTTTCGACAAAATTTATGACAATATAAAACGATTATATGTAATTGCTGTAAAAATTTTAAACTATTTTAATGACCAGTTTTCAAGCTAAACATCGAAAACGAAAAATAATGGGTTTTCTATGTCGTACTATTACGGGAGTAAAAAGGTGTTAATTAAATTGAAATTGTAGTATAATATCGATCTTTTGATCACCTTAGCTAGGTTCTTTTTGCAGCTTTAGATTCAAAGATATCAGGATTCAAATTTTTTATCTCTCATCTTGTATACCCTGTATAATTGAAAATTACTATTTCTGTTAAACCTTACAACTCGGTAATTAAAGTTCAGAATGTTTTAAGGCAATTCATTATTTTATAAGGTTATGAGGCAGCAGTGCTTTCGCGTATTTTCTCTTTCCTCTTCTTTTCTTTCTTTTTCTCCTTTCTGGTAACAACCTCCTGCCAGGGTGGGTCCTTATTGCACTTGTCATTTTGAGAAAAGATAGATATTTAATGTGTTCTGATCAATGCGCTAAAATAATTGCGCAGCTTTCAAACCCTTATGGTCCTTATAATTTGAATTTTTTTGAAAATTTTTTGATCTCTAATATCTCTAAAACAATGTAGTCAAATGCTTCAAAATTTTTTTGAATGAATAATCTTAAAAAAATCTATCTGCTGTAGAAGTTTTAGACGATTTCGTTGATCGGTACTCAAGTAAAGAGCTGAAATGTAAAAACCAATTTTTCTAATTGACTCTTTGGGATATGGGTTATTTAAATTAAGCCATGCCTTTATTCGCGGTTTTGCAGGCATTTAAGAAAAACTTATTCGTCAACATTTAAAAAGCATAAATATAATACATAATAAAACAATATTTTATTTATAAAATTTAGTTGGACCTATAAATTTGGTTGGAGAAAGCTATGTGCCAATGAATTTACAGCGGTTATTTTAATTCTACCCATTATTTAGCTGTTTAATGTATTTTGTCTACATGCATTATAATTGACACACACACACAAGAGTGTAAGAACCTGAACCACCTTCGGTTCCCGCTAACGGCAAGACAGGAGGCTGGTCACATAGCCAGTACTGGTCAATCGGCTAAGGCGAGTGCGTGATAATGCTTGATGTCTGCCAGAAACTCTCCAAAGAGCCAAGCACTTTGTTCGGAGTAAGAGATTTGAGAGAGTGGAGATGGACTAGGGCAGTATCGCGTGCTATACTCTGGTATGATGTTCACAGTCTGGCATCGCTTACAGTCATATGTTAGGGCCATGTCAGCTACCTCCATAGACGGGGGAATCGACGGTGGTCGGACAGATACCAGAATGAAGACTATTATCGAGTATGAAAAATTTAACCGAGCAAGGAGAAAAAGTAGAAAAATAAGCTCTCGAGATCTGGAATACAATCCGAAATACTAAGCGAGGGTGAGAAAGCATACTGGAGAAGATCCGAGACAGGCTAGACTCTATGGATAATGTTGTGTCAAACACTTCCAACATTCATAAGTCTGTTAAACTCGAGCGTTACCTTCAGACTAGGGTGACCTCTGAGTCAGTGATGACAGCTATGCTAGCGTCGAAGGATAGCTGGTGCGCAGTAAACAACTACGTAAGGACCATTCTCGAGAAGGTTATAAATGACGAAGAAAATAGAAGGAAAGGACAAGGAGAAACAGCTGAGTAAAACTGTTGCTAGACGGAGGTCACTAGGTATTAGATACGAAACGCTCTTTGGACAGATGCAGAGGAACAAAGGTCACAGAGTTGAGCACTCACTTCCCTGCCCGATGCAGAGGAATGTAGGAGGTAGGGTTGAGTACCTCTAAGTGCTCCTCAGACCGATGCTGAGAAACGTAGGTAACCGAGTTGAGCCCAGACTCCTTCAACCGATGCAGAGGAACGTAGGTGTAGAGATTAAGTCAGTCCCGAAGATGGCCGGTCGATGCTGCTCGAAGTAGACGACCAGACGATGCTGCAGGAAGCAGACGGCTGGACGATGCAGAATGAACAAGACGGCAGGACGATGCAGAATGAACAAGACGACAGGACGATGCAGAATGAAGAAGACGAGTTTGATCCTGAACCTCTTATCACCTTGGTAAACGGGGGATCTATGGAAATGACGAAGACGATAAACGCAGTGACGACAAAAACGCTAAATAAACGTAAGGCAATGTCACTAAGCCAGGTAGAAGAGCGACAAGAAAATTACGCTAAAAGAACAAGCAAAAATAAGAAAGTAGCCTCTGTAGAAGTCGCATTAAAAATCCAATCACAGGTGTCTCTGGAAGAAAAGGCAGACCCACCCTGGCAGGAGGTTGTTACCAGAAAGGAGAAAAAGAAAGAAAAGAAGAGGAAAGATGAGATACGCGAAAGCACTGCTGCCAAGAACAAAAATGGCACTAGAAAACTACGAGAGAGACTCACTAGGCCTGATGCACTTGTTATAAAAGCTGCTAAAGGAAATTCGTACGCTGATATTTTTAGGAAAATAAAAGCAGATCCCAATCTCACGGTGCTTGGTAACAGCGTAAATAAGATGCGCAAAACGGTGGCAGGAGATCTTTTGAAGCTACGACGCACCAAAGAAGTGAAAACGCAGGAACTTCAATAAGCGGTTAAAGCGGTGCTGGTAAAAGAAGCCACAATTAAGAGGCTTCAGCATGAAGTGGTCTTTGAAATAAAAGACCTGAATATGCTTACCTCTAAGCAGGATATTCTAGAAGCCCTGAGTAGAGATTTTCTAGAAGAGAAGGAAGTAGTAGAGGAAACGTCCATAAAGCTTCTTCGGAAAACTTATGGAGCTACGCAGACTGCCGTCGTACAGCTGCCTGCCCAGATTGCACAAAAAGCGATCGCACGGAGAAAGCTTAAAGAAGGTTGGGCCAATTACAGAATTAAGGAGATTAGTCAAGAGACACGACCGCCTAGATGCTATAAATGCTTGGGTTTTGGCCATATCGCAAAAAAGTGTACAGAGACGTACGACAGAAGTAAATGCCGTTTTAAGTGCGGAACGCAAGGAAATGCAGGAAAAAGTTGCACGAACGCGCTGAGTTGCATTCTTTGCCGGGAAAAAGATGGAGAATCAAAGAGTGGCCATGCAGATGGTAGCAATAGATGTCTAGCCTACCAAGCTGCATTAAAAGTACTGAAGAACTAACGAAAATAAAGATAGTGCAGATAAATCTAAACCACTGCGAGACAGCACAGAACCTACTCAATCAGTATGTCTGCGAGAAAGAGGTGGACGTAGCTATTGTGTGCAAACAATATAAGGATGGTTTTTGTGGAAAATTGACACTACGGGTAAAGCAGCAATCTGGGCGTGTAAAAACGTTGCTTTCCGTGAAAAAATGAAGATCCGTGAAGAAGGATTTATACGGGCTAAGGTAGCAGGTGTCACTGTTTACATCTGCTACGCTTCACCTAACGCTCCAATCGAGCAGTTCGAACAACTGCTAGATCGGCTCATACAAGACGCAGTAGGGAGGAAACCAATACTGATTGCAGGCGACTTTAATGCGTGAGCTGTGGAGAGGGGCAGCATAAAGACTAAGCACGAGGGACAAGTACTACTAGAAGCATTTGCTCTCCTAAATTTGATCCTAGTTAACCAAGGATGCACCCACACATTTAGAAGAGGAGACGCAGGGTCTATTGTCGACCTGACGTTTGTTAGTAGCAGCCTTATTGGCTCAGTTGATTCATGGTAATAATAAAGGTATAATAATAAAGGTAGGAATACTAAAAAGGGGACCCAGCACAAGTACAATGACAAAAAGAGTTAGTTGGAAAACGAAGGATAATAATAAGGAGATGTTCCTGTTAGCACTAAAAGAAATGCAACTATCTGGAACGGCGAACAGCAAGGCGGAGCAGGTGACGGTAAACATCACCCAAGCATGTGACGCTGTAATGCTACAAAGAGTGGCATACAGTAGACGACCACCAGTATACTGGTGGGACAAGGACATTGCGAATGCACGTAGCAAGTGCCACTGGACAAGAAGACGAGAACAACGGGCGAGGAAGAAATACTATAAAACTAGTAAAAGCCAGGAAATAGTAAATGCCCGCGGACAAGAAATGAAGGACGCTAAAATGAGTCTTAAGAAGAAAATCCGCGAAAATAAATGACGGTGCCTTAAGAATTGCAGGATGAGGTCGAACGAGACCCTTGGGGTCGACCATACAAAATAGTAATGAAGAAGATAAAAGGAAGCTACGTGCCCCCTCCAAAATGCCCGGAGCTATTACACCGGGTAGTGACCACGCTGTTCCCTAGGCAACTAAAAGAGTCAAGTGTCACCAAAAGAGGTTTGAATGAAGAGGCTATCCCACCGATGACAATTGAGGAATTGTTAGCCGCTTGCAGAAGGGTAGGAAACAACAAGGCCCGAGGGCCGGATGGCATTTCAAATATTGCGTTGAAGCATGCTATTCGTGCTTATCCAGAGGTCTTTGTAGACTTGTACAATACATGTCTAGAAAAGGAAAAATTTCCCACAAACTGGAAAACACAGCGACTAGTGCTTCTGCCAAAAGGAAAGAAACCACCCGAGGAGTCCTCATCATACAGACCACTCTGCATGCTGGATACCCCAGAAAAGATTCTGGAACGCATTATCTGCGTTAGAATGGATCATTTTATAGAAGGAAAATGTGGATTAGCGGAACACTAATATGGCTTCAGAAAGAAGCGTTTAACCCTGGACGCAGTTAGTCTAGTGATTGACACTGCAAAAACAGCGATAGAGGGGAAAAGATGGATGGGAGGAAAAAAAGAAGTATTGCGCTGTAGTTACATTGGATGTCAAAAATGCATTAAATTCGGCCAGATCGAGTGAAATACACGAGGCACTCCGAAAGCAGGATGTGCCTTTATATATAAGGAGGATGATGTCCGACTACTTGAAGGTCAGAATTCTATTATATGACACTGAAGACGGTACCAAGTCATAAAAAGTTACAGGAGGCGTCCCCCAAGGGTAGGTACTTGGCCCACCTACTTGGAACATCATGTATCACAAGGTACTAAAGCTACAATTACCTGAAGAAGCAACAGTCGTAGGTTTTGCTGACGACATAGCAGTAGTGGTAGTAGCGAAACATAAAGAAGAGTTGACAGACATAGCTAAAGAGTCAACCTGTATAATATATGAATGGCTAACAGAGACGGGACTGGAACTAGCCAGTCAGAAAACGGAAGTTATCCTCATTTCCAGTAGGAAGAAGATGGAGGAAATCATACGGACGGTGGATGGACATGAGATCGTTTCTCAACCAACCATCAAATATTTGGTCATCACAATCGATGCAAGACTAAGTTTTAAACAGCATTTAAAAATAGTCAGTGACAAAGCAGCAAAAGTTGGAGCTGCTCACGATTAATGCTAAATGTAGGAGGGCCATCTCAGAAGCGAAGGTTACTCTTAGCCAGTGTAACCATATTGATTATGCTATACGGAGCCCTAATATGGGCAGATGCGATGCTAGTAAAATCGCATGCACGAAAGTTGACTACCTTGTATAGGCGAAGTACACTAAGAGTGGCGTCTGCTTACTGTACGGTATCGGACGATGCTGCCTGCAGGTATGCCACCCATTAACCTCTTAGCGTTGGAAAGAAAGGACGTATTCGAAGCGAGGAGACGATTGAGTGACAAAAGCCAGAAGGAGCATTGGGATGCCGTAAAAAAGAAGACGACGGCTGAATGGCAAACAAGAGGGACTCATCGCCTTATACCAAGGATAGAATACTAGATTAGAAGAAGACATGGGGAAGTTAACTACTACCTCACGCAGTTTTTGACTGGGCACGGATGTTCCCAGACGTACTTGCATCGGTTGAAACTAGACGACATCCGAACTGCCTAATATGTTCGGATGCAACAGAGGATGTTGAGCACGTCTTTTGCGAGTGCTCACGGTATCATCAGGAGCGAGAGGAACTTGAGAGTTATCTTCAGATCAAAGTAACTCTTGAGTCGATTATGACGGCTATACTGACCTCAGAGGATGGATAGTGCGCAGTCAGCAACTATGCATCAGATATTTTCAAGAAAGTTAGAAAAGACGAAAAAGACAGAAGAAGACGAAGAGGCTGAGTACGTACGTAAGTATGTGTGAAGCAAAAATGAAGGATGATTATAGTGATGACGACCACATCAACCAGAAGCGGGCGAAAACCTTTCGCCCCTCCCCCCCCCCCCCCCCCCCCCCCGCGAAGCATTGCTTGACGGTGGTACCGCGGGGTTCATGGGCATAGAAGATGGAGCTAGGCACCTTTACCGAGGGTCGATAAAGGCAAAGAGGGCGTTCCTTTTTAAGCTGGGTGTTTTTTCACCTGGTAGCTATGCATACCCAGTTTACCGATCTGCAGTAGAAGCCACTGACAGAAGAAAAGGAAAATAGTGCAGTTGAATGTAAATCACTGCGCGACTTCACAGGACCTACTGAGCCAATATGTCCGTGAGACAGAGGTCGACACAGCTATCGTCTGTGAACAATACAGAGGCCTGGACAAACCATAGTGGTATATAGACAGTAGGGGTAAAGCGGCGATATGGGCATGCAGAGACACCGCTTTCCAGGAAAAAATGACAAGACGTAATGAAGAATTCGTACGTGCTAAGGTCACAGGCGTACACATTTACAGCTGCTATGCTTCTCCCAACGCGTCAATAAAGCAATTTAGACAACTGTTGGACTAGCTAGTACAGGATACTGTAGAAAGAAAACCGGGACTGATAGCAGGCAATTTTAACGCCTAGACAGTAGAGTGGGGCAGCTAAAGGATGAACGAAAAAGAACGTGCGCTATTGGAAGCATTCACCCCCCTTGACTTGGAATTAATTAACCAGGGTTGTTCTTACACATTTTAAAGAGGAGACCCAGGGTCCATCATAAATCTCACGTTTGTCAGCAGCTGCCTGATTGGCTTAGTTAGATCGTGGATGGTGAGCAATCATTACACAAAAAGTGACCACCAAGGGATAATATTAGAGATAGGAATATCAAATATCAGGCTCGGAAGAAATACTACAAAACTGGTCAAGGTATAAAATAGAATAAAATAGAATTATTAATTGACAAAGGACTTAAAGTCCACATAGCCACAGCGGCATTCTAACATCAAATACAGTATGCAAGAGTGAGGTAGGTTCTCGCAAACATACAGACAAAACTCTCTTAGCAGGTGAATACTCAAAATAAAAACAATAATTAATATAAAACTTAAAATTAGAACATAAACTAGTTTTGCCGGTTACATATATTCGCAGATTATAAAGATATCGATTGAGCTTTAGCAGTCGAGTTTGCGACACTTTTGCTCAATAAAAACTCTCGCAGCTTCACTTTGAAAAAAAAGATTTATGGTTGGCGCTGCTGCTATCCGAAAGGAATATTTGTAAGTACAGGTCTTAAAACCGGGTATTACTAAATCGAATTCAGAAGCCCTTTTCGAGCCAGGCGCATCAGGGTCTATAAATTCGAAGTCTATTGCTAAATAAGGCGGCTTCTCCGTCCTAAGGATATCGGCGGGCAAACTAAGCGATATAAATAACTGCCTCATAGAGTACGTGAGAATTTCATTAACATTGTAAACACCTGTAATGTGATAGAAACGCCTAGTGCCCGTGGCAAAGCGAAGGGCAACATTCTTGCAACGACTCAATTTGGTAGTCAATTCCGAAGTAGTAGACGCCCTAAACAAATAAATAAAGGATGCCAAACGGATACTCAAGAAAAAAATCCGAAAAAAATAAACATCGGTGCCTTAAAGAGTTAGAGGACGAGGTTGAGCTGGATCCCTGGGGGCGACCGTACCAAATAGTAATGAAGAAGATAACGGGAGGTTGTTTTCTTCTTCCTAAGAGCTCGGAATTTTTGGACCATATTGTGACCACGCTGTTTCCCCTTTAACTGGAAGTAACAGCTATCCCTGAAGCGGAGGTGAATGACGGAGGCCAATCACATCAACGGCAAAGACTAAGCGCGAGAAAAATTCAAGGACGCGATGGTGCGCTGGGCAGCACATAAAGAACAAAGAAAGAGGAAAAACGAGGAATTAAAGTATCTGACCTAAGGAAGAGAGGGTCCAGAGAATAAAAGGATTAAGCCATATTGCCAGAATGAACTTGCAGCCATTACCGAGATAGCCTGTGAAAATAGTGCTGCGATGAGGACAGCGGCCTACGACGAGTGGGACAAGAGAAGATATACAAAAGCAATTGAAAGAGAGTATCTTAGAGACAACAATGACAGAAACCAATATCCCGACTACCCCGGGACACGACCAACTATGAGAGAGAGAGAGAGAGAGAGAGAGAGAGAGA
>JAZHPH010000819.1:0-20920 GCA_037356405.1 Nasonia oneida | reverse complement strand
AGAGAGAGTGCCGCGAGAGTACAGAGTCCAAGAGGAAGCTTGAGTCTCTTGAGCGGCAGCGACAGCGAATTCGAGCATATCTCGAATCATGCGTCGACGGGAAGACTCTCGGTGCGAGGTTCTCGGAATGAGAGGCTGGACAGCGCCCGAGATATCACAAAAAAACTCAAGGACTGGGGTTTCCAGTTTAGCGGCGAAGGCCGAAACGAGGACCCAGAAGAGTTTTTGGAGAGGTTAAGTGATTGCCGAAGAGGTACTCGAGCATCGGACATCGACTGGATAAACGTCTTGCCCTGTATTTTCCAGGGCGAGGTGGGCCGTTGGTTCCGAGCCAAGAGAGAGAAAAAAAGAGAATTGTTGCAGATAGCGTATCGCAATGTTCTACCCGAGTATCGGAAGGCTATCGGTGATAAACTCATTGATAGCTTGGAAGATCTCGAGAAGTATGGTCGCCGGTGGGAGAAGCAGCGAGACTTGGACAGTCGATATGCTCCGCCATTGCCAGCCGAGAAGATGCACGTTCCCGGCGCGGCATATACAGGAGGGGTGACTAAGCCCAAGGTCGCTGCAGTCGAGAGGGTAGAAAAGGAGAAAGAGATTGAGGAGACTCCGAAGAAGGGCAAGAAGTCGAAAGCTAAGAGAGCTACGACTTCAGCGTCCGCTTCTTAGTTGGAAAAGGTCGCGATTGCAAGCACTAACGCCGGCTCTGGTAATAAATCAAAGCCGACGGGAAACGATGCTGCATCGAGCCAGGATTCGGGCAATAAACAGAAGGGCGGAGGTAATCAGCCACGCACTGGAGGGAATCCAGCGGCGGGGGCGGGTAAATCGCCCTTAGGACCGACCAACGTGAGCGCGGGAGAGTTTCTCGGCGCGTTCTTCACGTGTCACCGTGTAGGCTATCGCGCCTCAGTGTCCCGAAGTAGTCTGCTACAGATGCAGAGAGAAGGGGCACACCTCGAGGAACTGCACAACCCCCTCCGACGACGCCAGCGAATTCGACTCCTGCACCATGGAGTACGGACGCCCCTAACACCCATTGTCAGTGGTGCGGACGAGAAGGCGTCACTTTACTCTTGTGTCTCGGCTGTCGTTTGATAACTACAGCTCTGGGAAACTTGAAGTTGAGGGCCTAGAAATAAAGAAACCGGCGCCCCCAGAACAAGAGAGAACGGGAGGAAAGGAGACTAGAGGAGTTACGTTCGCTCAGCCACTCGTAAAGCTCGACGAAACCGAGAGGAAAGACGAGGAAGAAGCGTGCTGGTTTGCCGAGTTGAAAAAGGTTGAGGAGACGGCCACGAGGTTACTGAGCGAAAACGAGAAGGGAGAGAGGAAAAGGTGGGACCTGACCGCAGTCCAATTAGATATTAGAGGCTGCCAATGGTTCAAACCGTCAGGAATAGAGAAAGAGAGCGAGAGACTTTGTACCAGGGATTAGCACAAGGAAAAGTGCGGATGAGGGAGAGGTGGTAGCCGGAGCAAACACGGAAAATAGAAATTTCCTATCAGTGAGCCTAGGCGGGCATGTGTATCAAGCACTGCTCGATCCTGGGGCAAGTCTATCGTTGATTGGCCCAGAAATCGCCGAGAGATTTCGGGAGCGGTTAACGAAGAGCACGACTAAGCTCCGCACAGCCACGGGGCACAGTCACTCAGTGCTTGGAGAATTGGAGGTGATACTCGATATCGGAGGCAAAGAACAAGCTATATCTTTCAAAACCGCACCGTCGCTCGAATAACCAATGATCCTCGGAATGGATTTTTGCGACTCACGGGCGCGGGGCTAGTCGTGAATGAGGAGAAGTGCGAATTCTGTTGTTCGCAGATCAGGTGGCTGGATTTCTTACTGGACAAAGAGGGACTGCGTCCTGATCCCGGAAGGGTAGAGACAGTGAAAAACTTTCCGGCACCGAAAAACGTCTAACAATTGAGAAGATTTCTGGGGATGTTGGGCTGGTATTCGCGCTTTATCGAGCACGAATCCGAGCTCAAAGTCCCGCTCGTCCGACTGCTGCGAAAAGATCAGAAATGGGAGTGGGGAGATGAGCAACAAGAGGCTTTTGAAGCTCTCCGACACGCGCTTACCGTGGCCCCTGTACTTGCTCGGCCTGATTTTACAAGGCCGTTCAAAGTGCAGTGTGATGCCAGTGGCGCGGCTATCGGGGCCGTTCTGACTCAAGACCATGACGATGGCGAGCACCCGATAGTGTAAATCAGTCGTGTACTAACTTCTGCCGAGAGCAATTACACGACGACGGCGAAAGAGTGTTTGGCAGTGGTCTAGGCTATCAGAAAGCTGAGGCCGTACATAGAGGGGTACAGCTTCAGCGTGATAACAGACCACAAAAGTCTAAAGTGGCTGAGGAATTTGAAAGATCCCAGCGGTCGCCTAGCAAGATGGGAGATTGAGTTGCAACAGTGGCAATTTGACGTGATTTATCGAAAAGGTGAACTAAATCACTTTCCGGATGCGCTATCCCGAAGCGACGACAATGGCGAGGACGCTGTTGCCGCTTTCGAGTAGGACAGGATCAAGATCCGGAATATTTGAAACTGTGAGAGCAAGTTGAAAAATTCCCGGAGAAGTACCGAGGGTGGCGTATCGAAAATGGAGTGCTTTATCATTGACGTAAGGATGCCTTGCTGGACGCGATAACACACCGCGAGGAAGCGTGGAGATTGGTAGTACCGGAGGAACAGAAGGAGAGAGTAATAAGAGATGCATACTGTTCGCCTTCCTCGGGTCACTTGGGAATAGAGAAGACCTATGACCGAGTGGCTTGAGAGTACTATTGGCGAGAAGCCTATCACGACGTGTACAAGTTCGTACAGTCGTGCGAGGAGTGCCAAAAATATAAAACGGCGCAGAGCAGAGCGAAAGGGCTCATGGGACGGCGAGTCGTCGAGCGGCCTTGGGCCATCGTCGCAACTGACCTCATGGAGTTTCCTCCGAGCAAAAATCGATTCAAATATCTAGTCGTGTTCCAAGATTTGTTTACACGCTGGATTGAATTGAAGCCGTTGAGGAAGGCGGCTGCGAAGTCAGTAGCCAGAGCGTTTGAGGAGTTGATTTTATTCAGGTGGGAAACCCCTGAATATTTTCTAACCGATAACGGCAAGGAGTTCGACACTTGAAGAAGGTGTTGGAAGTCTATGGTGTGAAACATATCACCACTCAGCCTTATCATCCTCAGGCAAATCCCGTCGAGCGTACGAATCGCACGCTTAAAACGATGATCGCGATGTATGTAAAAAACGATCATCGCGACTGGGATTTGCATCTCCACGAGTTTCGTCATGCCATTAACACGGCGACGCAAGCTTCTACTCGAGTCTCTCCTGCATTTCTCAACTACGGGCGACATCCTCGTCCGGTGTTGAGTTTACGACGGGAGATTGAGGGAGGAAAACCCACGGAAAGAAGGGAGCCAGATGAGTGGGTGGACAGGATGAAGAGATTAGATATGCTGCGAGATTTAGTGGGGAAATACACGAGCACTGCAACCGAAAAACAAGAACGCGTTTATAACAAGGGACGGAAAAACGCGCAATTTCAAGTAGGAGATGAGGTCATGCGAAAGACCCATGTCCTATCCGACGCAGCCAAGAGTGTTTCTAAAAAACTAGCTCCGCACTGGGAAGGCCCGTATGAGGTTGTCGAGGTTAAATCCCCGATAGTCTATGTACTGGGCTACGGTGACGGAAAATCGCGACGGTTGACAAAGGCTTACGTGGATGAACTTAAGCGCTGGGTCCCGCCGCGAAAGGCTAAGCAAAAATACTAATTCATTTGTGTTTTTAGGATGGAGCGACCAGAGGAGGAGAGAGAGACGGCGCCAACCGGCCTGCCACCGACCAACATCGCACCGCCACGTCCGACGTTCGCCCAGGTGGTGAGATCACCAGCACGACTGCCAACGCCAGCAACGTCGTCGAGGCCTCTGCAGGTTCTCAGGCGGAGATAACCAGCCTGAGGATCGGCGCGACCACACCAAGGCTGCGCCTGCGCCAATCCACAGCTTGTCTGATCACGACGCCAGCGAGCAGCCAGCAGCGAGAGGGGAGCAACGAAGAGAGGTCAAGGACGGTGACGATAACGAGCCTAAGCCAGGCGATCTCGACAGGGGCAATTCCTCGGCGTTTGGGCCTAATCCGAGAGGAGGTCGAGAGAGAGAGAAGGAGAGTAGGATTCGGACGAAGAGGCAGAAGCCATCCGCCGAGTCTCAAGAGAAAGAGAGCTCGGGGGCAGAGGAAAGCAGACGGGCGCAGAGGGAGTTGGAGTTGTACGTCGCCAACTCTCCTGTTGTTCCCGCTGCCGCCCCTACTCCGAGGGGCCAGATCGGAGTAGACTCGGGCGAGGGTCCATCGGCGAAGAAGAGGAGGAAGAATAAGAAGAAAAAGAGCAAAAATTCTCCTCAGCTCACGAAAGAAGATTACGTCTCGGCACACCTGTCAAGCTCGGACGACGATGAACCGGGTACGCCGATCAGGGGTTTCTTCGGCGGTGTTTACTCTGGTACGGCCGAGATAGATTGGGACAACTGGTCTTCGACTCGTCATCAGGAGGAAGAGGAGCAGACAGCGGAACCCAACGAAGATGAGAGGAGGAGAGGAGAGGAGCGACGAAGAGAGGAAGAGAGTAGTGGAGCAGAGAAAGAGAGGCAAGAGAACGAGAAGAAGAAGAATGGCGAGCCCGAGAAGAGGAGCAGCGACTACGCGAGGCCCGCGACGACGAAAAGCGGCTCAGAGCTGAGTGAACTTTTGCCGCGGCAGAGGAAAGAAAGAGAAAGAGCGAGAAGGATAAGAAGGAGAGAGAGGAAGCTGAGCGTCGTCACCAAGAGGAACAGCGAACACGAGACGAAGCTGCCTCCACGCCCGTTAACCAGGAACAGATGGAAACCGATCCGCCAGCATCCGCTGCAACCCCGGAGAACGACATGAGCCGGGAGAAGGCTGTAGCAGCGAGGAACGCACAACGCAATGCAGCCAGAGCCGGCCGGAGGAGAGAAGCGAGGCGTATACAGAGAGAGACGAGAGAGGAGACAGACGCCTGCCTACCAGCCAGAGACCAACCAATCCCTGTGGCGAGGACAGCGACAAACGACTCCGACGAGAGAGGTAGAGAGAGAGAGAGGGAAGCCAGCACCTCCTGGGCCAGCGAGGCTTCCGCTGGGAGACGGGAGACTAGGGTCGTCTCTCCTATACAAGGTAAGAACCTTTGGGTACCTCTCGGTGCGAGCCATTAGGCCGCCGAGAGGAGAGAGAGAGAGAGCCGGGGGTGTGTGCGAGAAAGAGTGAGCGAGACGAGAGAGCAGTGTGTGGTGCGGGCGCACACCTCGACGTCATCCACGCGAGGCATCGGACCAGCGTGCGCGAGAGCGAGAAAGAGAGAGAGAAGCGCAGCACAGAAGAAACGCGGGAGAGTGTGTATGAGAGAGAGAGAGAGAGAGAGAGAGAGAGAGGCATCGGAGCGTCCGAGAAATCCTCGCTGCTCGGTAGCAGCAGGTCGGGCTTGCTGCCAACGCGAGGCAAAGTGTGCGCGCAAGGTCCGAGAAGAGCGAGAGCGAGAGCGAGAGAGAGATAAGTAGAGGGGGAAAGCCGATTGCTACGCCGGCGTCGTTTCTGGCATCGCTGTGCCGGGACCGCTGGCGCGAGCCGTTGGTGAGCGCGTAGCTACGTGTGTGCGTGCACGAGAGCAGGGAGGGGGGACCGCGTTGGTTAGGACGACGGCGCAGCGGTAATCGCGCGGTGCTCGCGGAGATACGTACGGGAGAGAAAGAGAGAGAGAGAGAGAGAGCGCCGGCCGCGTAGCTACTCGAGCGAGCTGCGCCGAGCCGATATACGGGTGTATGAGAGAGAGAGAGAGAGCAGACGGGTCAGACTGCGCGACGTCAGAGGCGAGAGCTTCGAGGCGCGCGCGTATTTATGAGGGTAGAGGTGTGACGGCGAGCCCTGCGTGGATACTGTGCGTTGGTGGCTACGGCCACCACGTTGTAGGGAAGGGCTGGGCCAAATATACGTGCAATAAAACTTAATTATTTGTGTGATTACTTCTTCCTTCTTTCTCCACGTTCTTCCAAACGTCGGCGATTACGCTAAATCCCGCGATTACAGAAAAATCCTGGCGCGTAAAAGGCGTTAGGTGTTGCGCACCTGTGCTGGGAGGCACAGCGTCGCACTTCTCATCGTCGCCAAAAGGTCGTTGCTCACAAGGTTGCGCTTCTCTGTTGCTGCTCGGAACACTCGAAAAGGCACGTCTTATCGTGTTCGCGGCTCGTGCTGGCGGCCAGCGTGCTTCCCTTCCCCTCCAGCTCCCCGCCTCAGCTCTGCTTCTCCATGTCTGCGGCCGATGCTGCGCGACGTCTCACAAGACCGCGCTAACACTACGCTGCAGGGGCTCCTTACAGTACATAAATATTTTCAAGATATGCAATAGACAAAAATTATGTGTTTTATGGTAACCTACACAATAACGAACAATTATCAATGTAATTTTTAATGCTATAATGTATATCGTAAGCAAACAATGTGATCTACGGCTCACTATAGGCTCAAATAAGAACATTTGTGTCAAAATAAAATAGCACCTCTTAGAAATGCGTTACGGGCCTCATTTTTTTTTCAAATATTGGTAGACTGATACAGATAAATCGAAAATTATTGACAATTCTACAACGTATCCGCCCACACGTGGGTATAACCTAAAAGATCCTAGAAATCGAGTATTATCCATACATCAATGGATATATGGAAGAATTATTTGAGAGTTAACGCTAGAATTTTTGATATATGAACTGACATTTAAAATGTTAATGAGGTGATGAATACCATCTCATGTGCATATAATATTTTTTATCAAATAATCTGATATTTTTATGGAACGGATCCTAACCTCTAAAGCAGATATTTTTTTTATTATGACATGTAACCATGACATGCACTAATATTATAGAAAATTCACCAGGAAGTTCAGATACTATGTTTGATTCAATAAATTGACTTTCATTTTGTCAAAAAATTGGCATAATCTCGAATACAATTTTATTTGCTCTTACAAAACGTGAATTTTCGTAGTATAAAGTAATATTATTAATTTTTATGAGCCGGTAAATACTAAAGGTGCTGAAAATAGTTTGTAAGCAATCAACTAATGTTCCTATTTTGTCAGAAAAACACCATAACCTTAAACCAGATATTTTTATCTAATATAATCGTACTTTTGTAATATTAACCGACATTTTAATAATTTTCGAAAAAATAATACTTCAGAAATTAAGAAAATAGTTTTCAATTAATAAATTGATGAAAACAGGTAATAAAGATAAGGTATCGCCAACGTCTTAAGCATTTATCTTGTAAACAATTAAGATAAATATGGATTGTTACTGACGTCATGTACACCTCTTATGACGTCATAGGATAATGAGATTTTTTACGTATGATGAGTTTGTAGTACGTTTATAGAAATATTGTGGTCCTAAAAAGGACCGATTTTAATTGATAAATAAAAGTCTTAGAATAAGACTTTATTGTTGCTATCCCCGATCAGTGTTGTTGTGTCCTTGATATTTGGAATCTTTATTTGCTTCCTTGTCAGGACAATAACCCCTGTACCCTTCTTTTTTCGGGAATGATCCAGTATTGGAAGAATATTGAGGTAGATACTTTTGGAATCCAGAAGCCGGTTTATATTTCACTTCCTCTCGACCTGAACCTTCTTTCTTCTTCTTCTCCATATTGTGTTTGTCTATATTACGATTATGACTCGTCAAGTGTACGCGAAGCAATGAGAACATACTCATGCACAGTTGATATTTATAGAGAGTCGTAAGGAGTGGCAGTAGGGTGGGAGGTTTAGATGATGCCACAAAAAGTGAATATTTTAATATTTTCTGGTTTATTACAAGATAGGAAGATATGTACAAAGCGTAATGACAAAAAATAACATGTGTATTTATACTTTAATTATGGCAGTATAAATGTCTTTATATATATCAAACAAATGAAAAGCAGCTATTTCACATAAGATTATATTTAAAATTATTTCCTCAATAGTATCTTTAAACTTGTCGTGAATTATAATTTTAATATTTTCAGTGTATAAAGTATAATATTGTTGAAACATCTCATACGTCTTTAGTATAGAATTAGGGTCTTTCTCAATACCATCATTTTTAATACAGTCAATTATAAACTTCTTAATATGAGAAACAATTTCATTCACTTTATCAACACACTCTTCAAGTTTACTCATACGTTCGTGAATACACTGTGAGACAATTTTTAACCCGTCAAAAGTGACTTGCTGCATGCATATCGATGGTTGGTGATAAGCTGTTTTTTGTTTCTTTGCTCGTGGTGGTTGATGACGTAGATTCTCACCATCAGTAACAGTAGCGGCAGCAGCAGCAGCAGCAGCACCATCACCAGTGTAGTCATTGAAATGGGAAGCGCTAACTGTATGCAGTACATCGTCGTTTTCTTCGTCAATCAAAAGATTTGGAAAGATGGATGTTCCGACAGGTCTTTCTTCTATCAATATGGATTTGGTATTGTATGAAGAAGTAAACATCAGATCATGATTCTCCATGTACACCTTCGTTGGTCGAGCGTATTCACTTTGGAATCTGTACGCATCTTGGAAATAGCAATTTATAAGATCAAAGTAATTCTTGAAGACCTTCCAGCCAGATGCATCAAATTTGACGGATTTAAAACATGTTGTAGACGTTGAGAGTTTCACCACTGGTCGATAGCTTCCCTGGTAACTTTCTAAGCCAAGAGTAACGCGTTTCGAGTTTGACTTATTAATGGCGTAGGACGTGGAGAGCAGCATATTTGGCAGAACGTTCTGCACACGAGATGGAGCACTGACACTTGATTGGGTCATGGTACGAAAAACAAGAGGTACAATATACAGAGTTACACTTAGCAAACGATCTCTCAAACTTTCCCGAAAGAACTGATGGAGCTCCTCACTCTTCAAGCTCTTTTATTCATTTTAACCCCCCCATTACCTCAAAGTAAAATGATCGAATGCAGTGGGGAGAGATTTTCTGCACGTGTATTCTCAGAACTTTACAAAGGAAGTATCATATTCGTTAACCGTCAAAGGTTACGGTTACATTTCTCCAAGTTTTTAAGAACAGGAGGTTTACTCTACTACTACTACAACCGTCAGTTTTATCAGCTTCTCTTACAGATAATGATTGAAATGGAATATAAAACTAAACAGTAAATATCACCGGATGTTAGTATTATAACCGTTAATAAATGCCGATGTATATGTACTTAGAACTATACAGCGAGGTGTGATGCAACAGGAAAAAATATATCATATTACTACAGTATGGAATTAAAGGAATGAGTAAGACTCTATAAATGAAAACATTTTTTATATTATGAAAGATTACACTTTATTCATATTTTTTACTACATGATATCTGACAATTATTATTCTTATTACTTTACATACATTCTCGAAGTACATGTTTGATTACAAAATCCTGAGCCGCGCGAGGCTTCATTTCCAAACCTCCTAACATCTTTCGAGCGTACACGATGATTATTATTTCGTAACAGCTTTTTATAGAACGATACAACTACGGCATCATTTTTTCGTGAATCTCGCGAGAACTTATGACAAAACGCGCGTAAGTTAGGTAGCCTAACCATATGGTAAAGGAACATAACACAATACTGGCCACACACCTGTGAATCAAAACTTTGCAACTTTTTTTTATTCCACTGATACCGCTTGCAATTTCTTTTGAGTCGTTTAAGATGATATTGGGACATTGGTGGTAGTCCGTAACTGTCAAAGTATGTTCCATAACCGTTTGAGTCTATGTAGATAGCAATCCAATGTGTTCCTTTCTTCGTGTGATCATCTGTATTAGCTATGATGGCCGCGGGGTATTCCAAAACGTTTGGAATTCTATCCGCAGCATACACGCCAACTGTCTTGACGGTTAACGGGTCAAGAGCTTTTAGTAATTCTTGTGTATTCATTCTATTATTATTATTATTTCAGCAATGATCGACTACGTCCTCCTCGTGTATCGCGTAAATAGACGATGAAGTAGCTGTACGTACCCGCGAGTTTAGTTTGCAGTACAATGCATCACTCAATTTCTGTGCAGAATCTTGTGTTATACCTTGAGCTATAGAGTGTAACCACTTTCGTAACACATATGCATGATTGAGAGCACAATCGCGACTGGAGTTTATACCTTGAATGCCATGATTTAAACACATGAAGTTACCTGAATAATTTATTTCCAATTCGTCAAAATTCGGGGCATACATTTCTTCAACGTTCACAACTTCTCGACACATTACAGTCTCCAGGAATCTCCAATTGTCATGACCGCGTGTAAAAATACGTATACCCACTTTGGCTATTTGTTGTAAATGATACTGTAGTTGTTCAATGGTGATGTCACCTTCATGCCAACGAATTCCATGAAAATGATTAGAAATGTAGTCGTTAGTTCTTTTAAGTCCAGTTGCAAGTTCTTCAAATCTATGGGGTTCCTTAACTACCCAATGTTGGACGATTCTGTGCTCTAAACCAAGTACACCAACTTCTTTAGGTGTAAACTTGTTGTTACGGTCTCTCAAACCCTGAATATTGATAACGTAATCCATGATACTATAAAAATTGACACAGTCGATCCAAACTCTCTCACTTCTCAAACGTCACTGAGAGTATGACGTTTAGCTTTTTTACTCATCTATAGTATAGAGGCGCTGCTGTTGCTTTTTCCCCATCCCTCTTCTCCTTCTTCACCTTCTCCTCTTACTTTTCCATCGCTTTAACGGTATTATGAATTAAAATCCGTTATTATTTGCCTACTTGAATCTATTTCCAAGACATTGTCGTATTCGGCGTAAATTATACAATTGATTGTAGATTCAAGTGCTCTTTCAAATTTTACCTCTACACGAACACTGCCGTGCTTGATTAAATTCCAATGAGAAACAGAATTTGCTGATAAATCAGGCGTTAGATCAAAAGCAAATAATGTATACCCTTCATCATAGTCCGATCGTGAGATAATTAAGGCTTCGTTTAGAAAATGAATTCCAGTCCCAGAATATAGTGTATGAAACGAGTCGACAAATAATTGACTTTCACCCGTAAATCGAGGCTGCAATGGTTTGCTGGGAATCTGGACACCATCCACATAAAGAGAAATATAGTTTATATTAAAATGTTGGAATTTAAATGGATTAAGCTTTCTATTTCCATTGAATGCCTTGTTATCCACAAATTCAATGATTATTCTTTTGGGTATTTGACCGAGAATAACGTTGTCCAGTGTATCGCCAAGAATACCTCTATGCATTGTAAATGCCTTCACCTCTACACGATTGATTGGATATTTAGCAGTGGCTTTTGTAAGTGCATTAGCATGAGCTAGTATAACACCTGGACTTATTTTAACTCGACGCACAATCAGTGAAGCTTCCTTAATGCGTATAGTAAATTTATCATCATCTGTAAAATCCATCAAACAAAAAGCATCCTTACTCCTAACCAATCGTAATCGCAGTTCAACACCATTTAACAGAAATTTATTTTGATTAAAAACATCGCAATGCAAATGACCAAGTAAATCGACAGTTTTACCATTCTGGGTAAAATACTGACGGTTACACTGACCAATATTTGCATTTACATCACTACGCTTGGTATTGGGAGGCGCTGTCCATTTTCCAGGGATATCCGCATACCAGAGTCCACTCGTGAGGTGTGATTCCATACTATTCTTTGAATAATTTAACAGTGTTTCGATGTAAGCTCGGTAAGGATAAGCATTGTTTGGTGGTGAAACCAATTTTTGATTAAAGAAAACATCTATTTGGTTTAATAGCGAATGTAACGTGTTATTTATTGCTGCTACCTTCGGATACTCTGTAGCTTTAGCTGCTTCTGTTATTTCAACATTTGGCTTTACTTGCATACGAATGCTTAGCATTGTGTGTGCAAGATCGAGATAATCACTACCAGCTGGAACGACGAATTCCAACGGTCCATCGTCTGTTAGCGAAGAAACTGGTTTATAATGTATAAATTGAGAGCTTTCCACCGAAGTCTGTGTAGGTGGTAATGTAAATAAATCTAATTCTGATTTCATGCATTCGCATGAGTTTGAGTGTAGAAAAGCCATATTAAATAATATCTATGTAGATCCAAAAATATCGCTCACACTGCGTTGTTTTCTCTTCTTCCTTGGCTTATTTTTACCCGCTTTCTTTTTCGTAGATTTACGAACACTGACACGGCTCTTCTTCTTCCTCTTTACACGATCACTTTTACTGCTGATGCGCACAGCTGAACTGTTCTTGGACGATTGACGCTTCCGCTTTTTAGCGCGTATCTTATATCCTGATCCCTTCATCATAGCGGCAATTTTATCAGCGGCTTTATGCTTAAGATTTTTACCGGACTCACGCATGCGCATATTTACAGCTTGTTTAAAATTGCTTCCGTGATTTCCAACATCATCTAGTACATGCATTCCTGCTCTGATAGCTTCTTTTCCAACGGCTTTAGCACCACTTGTAATGTAAGGTAAAACTCTTCGAAATAATCCACTCAAAAAGCTGCCGATTCCACCGTGACCTAGCTGATAAGTTGAACCTGCAAACACTCGACGTACTCCTCCTCCTACACCATCACCACCACCACCACCGATTTGACCGGCATAGTATTCTGCGTAGTAAGCCATTTTATTCTCAGAGAATGCGCTTGAAATGTAGTGTTACGGACAACGTCCCGTACTCGAATGGTATATGATTCCCATTTTCATCTCTTATATCTATTATTATATTCTGAAATGTGTTATTTAACAAAGGTAGATAAATTCCCGGTGCAAATTGTTTGACCACTCTCGCACCAAATTTATATTTTGAATTATCGAGTGTCACTATGCGCAAAAGGGATGCTTGAATGTCACCGACTGTGTACGGAATACAAATATCTGAGTAAACGAAAAATTGATCAGCTATCGCTCTTGCCAAACAACCAGGTCTGTTTCCTACCAATGTTGCATTTTTTTTCGACTCTACAGATGGAATCATGGGTATAAATTCCTGATTTCTATATTTTTCATTCTCAAAGCCAAATATTCGTTTGACTTTTTCGCTCAAGCTGAAAAAATGAGTTTCCTTACATTCACACTTTTTATGTAAATTGTAATAACCACTTTTTTTCTTTGCCTGTTCAATACGTAAGTGAGATTCAGGTATATTGTTTATAGCTTCTGTGAGATTGTTGAGATTCTCGTAAACACCTGGTGGAAATATGGCATCGTTGTGTTTGTCGTTTGACCAATCCGGTAAATATTCAGATATGTCTCTCTTTCTTGCAACTGCTATTCTACGTGCGTTAACAAACTTTATATTACATTCGTGTTTCTGAATATGCATCATCGTGCGTGGTATGCTGATTTCCGTGAGAGCAACACTCCACTTACCATGCAGACGTACTTCATGCGATAAGTGCGTGGTGAAGCAAGATGTTGTATTTTCAGAAAAATATTTCATACTACTGTTACTCGGCAATATCAAATAAAATTCGTCCTCAGCCATGTTTAAAGTGTAACGATTTCGCTTCCTTTAATCCACGAATTAAATTTATCAGGATAGCCAAGCCACTTTACAAAAACTTGTTTTTTAACACCACGTCCCCTACTCTTGATCACACGTTCCACTTTGAATTCCTTATTTTTTGACAAACGATCATCGCCTACTCGAGCTAGTTCTTCGGGATAAAAAAATCCGTCGATTATTTCACCTTCTAAATCAGTCAATTCATAGGTGAAGAGATTTTGACGACGTGAGACACGGGTAATCTTAAAGATCTCTTCACTGTAATTCTTTTCGTAACCTTTATCGAAGGTGCCTTTCAACCGACTGATGCGAACATGATCACCCACGCTGTATATATGTGCTCTAGACTTTTTTCTCTGACTAAGAGCTCTTTTTTCTAAATTTTTTCTTGCCACAACTGCATTACGAATATTTACAACTGCCGGAACCATTTTAGTACCACTATGCATAGTGTGATTATACGCGTAAACGATATTTTCAATAACATCGATATACCTACGAGTATTATTGTGAGTAAAATATCTGAACATACGTTCTTTGAGCGTGCGATTTAGACGCTCGACGACGGCTGCTTTAACATCAGGATTACGTGCTACTCGAAAATTAATCTTGTGTTGTTTTATATAATTTTGAAAATCTGATCCGACAAACTCTTTGCCTCGATCAGTTTGTATAAGAATTGGGCGTCGCCCATCGGCTCTTTTTAAGATTTTGTCGAAAGCAGCTACAACACTTTTTGTACTTTTGTCACGTAAAGGCTCGACCCAAGCATATTTACTGAGAACATCTATGACTACAAGTAAATACGCAAAATTATCGTTATACGTTTTGAGAGATTGCATGTCACACCAATCCATTTCCCAACAATCATCCACATTAGTGACATTGTACATCAATCTAGGAAATTTTCGTCTAATAGGTTTGTGTAATGTGTATGCATCTTGATTACTTAACCACTCATTAACCTCGCTTTTCCTCTTCTTATTTTTACCATTGATTCGTAACAGATTACGTGCACCAGCGTATCCAGTCTCGTGTCTAGTGTCAAAGTATTGATTTTCATAAGACATGTTAAATTTTATAAGCCAGCCACTTGTTGTTGTCTGCTTTTTGCGGTATGGATTTTTTCTTATTCAAACGTGCACTATAGCGTTGTGCGGCCGCGAGTCTAGTACCTTGTTCCAATGTCTGAACGCTCTCGGAATTATTTCTCTTGGTTGAAGGAATTTTGTTTAATGCACGTTTCAAACTTTCACTAATTTTTATCACCTCTGGATTACTTATTAATTTGGGTGGAGTGTCAGTTGTTGCTATAAAATTAGCTAATTGAAATCTTCCTACAGGTTCTTCAACAGGTCTACTCCGTACCACGTCTTCTAGTAAATCTATAATATTTGAGTGTGGTATAGCTTTATCATCAATGCTAACTGTACCTGAATTATCCCATTTAATACGATGCGATGCTGATTTCCAATGTTGAAGCAATAAACGTGCCTTTCTCACATAACCCTTGGAAATGCTTGCAAGTATCGTTTCATCGGTCAATGGACTCGATATATCTTTATTTTCATGCTCTACATCAAGTATATTTGCATCTGATAAAAGTTCCTGACGTTCCAAATTTTTAAAATGAAGATATCTTCTTAAAATTTGTAAATATTTTTGACATTTTTCACGTTCATCGGTGATACTTTTTGAAAAAAGTATATCGTGCATCTCAGCATCGAGACGACTTAAATTATCACCCTTTGTCTGTATCGTTGGCTCTAAAGCATTACTCGACTCTTCTAATATATGTTGT
Organism: Nasonia oneida; assembly: GCA_037356405.1. Classification (NCBI taxonomy): domain Eukaryota; kingdom Metazoa; phylum Arthropoda; class Insecta; order Hymenoptera; family Pteromalidae; genus Nasonia; species Nasonia oneida. Next base: position 5,499 of record JAZHPH010000819.1, on the reverse strand, counting down.
TGTTGTTGTTGTTGTTGTTGTTGTTGTTGTTGATACTGTTGCTTCGTCACTCTCTCGTATGTTTCCTCTGGTACAATGACCATTTTACGAGCGTGCTCCATATTTTAATTTCCAGAGACTCCAAATATTTTTGATATAAGTGCACCTATAATTGGTGCAAGTAACATTGGTAAAAAGGCACCACCGTTTTGTATAAGGACGCGTTTCTTTTTTTCCACTCTTTCTCACTGTTATTACTACTGGATTTATTTAATAATTTTCTCAAGACACTTTTATGTTTTTTTAACTTTGACTTGTGTGAGTTTTTTATTTTAACGACTCCGCGCAATACATTTAACACGCACTCGCATATGCTTTTAATGAGTTTTTTATCAGCTACACGTAACAGTGCTAAGCGCTGTTGACTATCTGCATGACAAAGAGCATTCAATACTGCAACACACTTTTTTGTAAAATGCTTTGGTAGGCATCCACACCTTGTATCTTCTTTTTCTTCTTCTGCTTCAGTAGCAGCAGCAGCAGCACCACCACCACCTCCATGCTGTCTTCTACGCTGTCAACGACTATCGGTTCTCGCAGACACTCCTCTCCCGGCCATTGTTTCAATCAGACTGAAGCTTTAATCATAGAATCCTCTACTTTTATCGGAATTTCTTATTCTTCTTCGGTACATATGCGTAACTCAATTTATCATGGGGAAAAACAGAGGTACGGAAACGGTCATCCTCGGTCGACTGTTTCAAATCCAACAAAAGATAGCCATGAGAAGTTGACGTACTATCGAGATACGCTTCTTGTAAAAATTTTGGGTCTTCGGGATAGACTTGACGCGCTAGATATTGTATTTGCGAACGATCACGTGGATTTTTAAAAATAACGAGGTAATTTGCATTTAATGAGATATCGCGTTACCAGCTCCTTTGTGAAAAAGATTTTGTGTAATAAAAATCACACTTAAATTCTTATGATGACTTCCCTTTGTAAATAAATCGAGAATAATGTTATTCGAAGATTCTCTTATTAAATCATCGATAATTAATAATTTTTTCTTTTCATTGTCTTAAGAATAATCTGAAGGCTGAGGTAATCCCTCGTGAAATTCAACAATTTTTTTTCTACTCTCCCTACTTATGCCTCTTGGAACAAAGTCTGTCTCATACGTAGACTGCCACTCGGCATAATAGAGTAATATCCGATCAAAAGTTACACTGCACATGAGTGGAAGATGTCGAAGAAACCTTTTGACAAAAACTGTTTTACCACATCCCGTGGGTCCGCTAACGATACACGTAAACGGATGTTTGAATCGCATATCTATTTTGCCGAGTACTCACACACACACACACACACACGAGAGAGATTTTCCTTAAAATAAGCTTATGGCACGCGGACGGTCGGTGGCGGCGGCGGCGGCGGCGGCGCGGCGCGGCACACGTAAAAATAAGCTAATTTTACGTGTGCTGAATCACAAGCTGTTATTACCGCTGTTTAAGCTGATATTCGTGTCAAACAAGCTAAATAACAACGCGAGTAAGCTGAATTACGCGTTAAAATGAGCTAAATTTCCCATAAGAAGCGTTCTCTTCGATGACAGAAGCTATACTGAGGATATAAAAATGTGTTAGGGATCTTTTAAATGGAAAAATAAGGAAATTATATAAAAATTTGTTTATTTTTATTTACAATAAATACATCCAAAAAATTAATTACTCTTATATCCAAAAGGTAGAGACTTACGTGACGTAAGGTATCGTCGTTTTTTCAATACAACACAACATGTTTTCGATTCTTCACGCGTTACAACTTCATGCATTTTAGTTCTTCTGATAGCTTTGAATTTTAAGCGTATTTTACATTCATCATTAATTTTTTCAGATTCGTGATCTTCGTTTGCAAAGGCATCGTTAATCAAATTCTTAATGTTATCAAAATTAATTTTTACACCGATTGAGAAGTTTAATGAGATACCTTTTACTTTACAACATTCAATTTTATCATCTTTATTGGGTGTTACAGCTGTGTAAGCGTAAAACTTTGGTCCTCCCGAAACAAAATTACTTATATACGTATTTTCACCATAACCACAAAGTTCATCTGTCATATCACCTAGTTTAGAGCCAATAAAACGTTTATACTCATCCGAAGCATCGTCATGCGAAACAAATATACAAGAATCTGTGTCATAATAAAGAACACGATCACCCAACCTTCTCAAGTAATTATATAGTTCTAAACGTGCTTGAGCAGTGGTGTAAGCCGCAATCACGACACTCGTATGCGTGGCAGGAGTGACAGCCTCATCCTTGTATTGCCAATTCACGTACAGTATCTCATCATTAATTGCTAGTATATCATTAACATCTCTTTCCGGACAAGTAAGAAGTTTTAAAAGAGATTCACGTGATTTTACAACTTCAGTTTGTTTCAAATTACTCCGTTGTCCAAACTTACCCCAAAACGAATTTAAGCAGAGCTTAGCAACAGCTCGTAACCCTGAATTTTTTTCGATATTATTTTTATCCATAGTTATACCCTCATCGAGTCTATACTGTTCAATGTATTGTAATTTAGTTGCATCATCAGTACACCATGAGGGCCATCCGCTAGCCTCTTGCTTGATTTTTAAGAAAGTATTTACGTATTCAGCAAAAAGACCTCCGCTACCATCAATTTGATTATATTGTGTCATCTCATATTGCCAAATAATATAAATTTTCGTAATGCTGTAACCGAGTTCAACAGCTTTACGCAACTCATCAGCAACCCAGGTGCCCGTGAATTCACGCATTTTTGGGTCTGCGTGATTGCAGTCACACTGCAGCATGAGCGGCAAAGAGCAAAAAGAAGACGTCCGTGCATTTTAATTGGTAAGAGTGGAATGTGCAGGTCGCGCGGTGGTAAGATACTACATTTAACTAATCCTTCAATATGGTTGAGATTATGGTTATTCCCCTGCGTTAATTCGTTGCAGTCTTCACCAATTAAAATTCGCGGATGTCCCACGGGAAATCGGCCTCTTTTACACACGTACGGATAAAAAGAGCATATATCTGTATATTGAATTTTTTCGTTATTTCCGATCGTGTACTCAGTAACTATATTCTCCGTTCTACCTCCAAAAAAAGCATCGCGCGGATTCAACGTTATACGACTCATAAGAGGATGCTGTGTTACATACTCGTAGATTTCGCGATTCTCTGCTTTTATCCGATCAAAAGTACATTCCCATATCTCTCGAACTTCGTAACCCAGGGCTTTTATTTTTTGAATTTTCCGAAAAGTATTCTCGTACGACTCATCCATAGTTCTGCCATGTGACATTATTTTATCTCGTCGTTTATTAAAGCAAATAGGGCAACCGCGTGTGTAACAGCCTTGATATTCAAAGACAATACCTTTATTTGCATTGTCATTTTCCGGAGGTAAATAGCCATCTACACGAAACCCTTCTGGAAGCATAAATTCACGTGCTCTACCCGCGTGTATGATTTCCCGACCAATCTCACGTTCACACTGTAACAGCCACTGTATTGACTTTTGCGAATGATTATCAGAGCGTCGATATCCACCTGCTGGAATGATACCGATAGTTTTTTCGCTTAAGAAATTTTTTCTATACACAATGGAGCATGCAGAAGCTATGGTCGTTGCCTCTGTAAACGGACAAGTATTCCCGCACTTAATGAAAATTTTCCGAAAAGCCATGCATGCAAGTCTTAAAATTTCTACATCCATACGGCAATAATCGAGTATTTCTCGTTGAAAATCAAACTCATAAGTATTTCGGTTCTCCTCATACCATACAATAAACTTCTCCCTCTCAGACGTCGACATGGCATTAGGCGCATAGAACGATGCTTCGGGTAAAGCCCCAACATAATTTTGATTATCTAAAGTATTGAATAGATGAGGAAAATATCCTTTTTTGCTAGCTGGCGGTAGAGAAAAGGTTTGTGGTAAAGCACTTAATTTCATGTGAAAATAGTTTAAGCTATCAATAAATTTTGTTCGCCCGCATTGAAGCATAATTATATTTTGTCCATTCAATATTACGTTCGGTACTATTGAGGTATTTTCAACGATTTCTCTCAAAATAAATTGCGCATCAAACCCACGAGAGTTATGAGCAATACAAATTATTTGACCGAAGGTAGTTTTCTCGCGTACTGTCAAACCTATTAATTGTTTAACTGGATCATCGCGAAATATATGCTCTCTTACACCACACGTATGGCATAGTATATTCATATTTTCATCATCCATGCAATCATCGCAAACCTGTTGTACAACACATATATTTGGAATGTGTATTTTTATCTCTGTATGTTCACGGTAAGCAGAATCTTGACGCGTCTCAAAGTCATAAAAAATAAATAAGTTTTTCTTTGGGGATTTACGATTAATCTGTGCGTTAACATTACGTCCAATGGGTTGAATATAACAGAGTTGATTTACATCATGTTTTTCGCGACATAAGTTGCACCAATTGATTCCACACTCGTGCTTTGACTTGTAGATATTAATTCGTTTGCAACACATATTACAAACTTTTACTTTTTTTTTTTTTTTTTTTTTTTTTTTTTTTTGTATGACCCATCTATTTTGTGACGGTCGAAACATATTTGTCCGTAAAATTCGCGGTTACATTCTACACACTTTATAATATCTATATTAGAATTACACGTTGGCGCACAAAAACACCTGTCGCATTTGGCTGTGCATCTATGCTCATCTACGTATCTATAGCTTTTATTACAATGTTCGCAGAAAAAACGATTGCGTGCAGCACCGGTTAAATTTAATATTGTATCGAAATGACGCCTTCGCGCGTCGTACAAAAGATTTATAACGTCAAAAGAATTTGAATTTAACAGAGGTCTTCCATCGTAAAAGGGTGGTTCTCCACTTCCAAAAGATAAACTATCGTATATTACAATAGCGATATTTTTTGCGACATAATACCGCTGATACGTCTCTATTTCTCGTATACCGCACCCGTTTGCAGGAATTACGTCGTTTGCATTAATAGTAAGGAGATTTGCGCGCTCTTTTTGCATGCCACGTCTGCTATCTCTGACAATATTCCAAGTATCAATGGCTTCGTTTGAAAAGAATTTTTTATACATCATATAAGCCTCCCCGACAATTAAAGCTCTTGGCAAGCATAAATTATCGTTATTCCTTATAGATACAACCGATCTCTGAGATAAGCTATCAACACTCATCCTCTTTCTACTTCCACCTAGGCCACTATTAGGAATATTAACAAGTGTTAATGTTAGAATAAAGCTCTCATCTATTTGAAAATCCTCATTACTCTGAGCTAATCCGCTTATTAAATTCCATAAATCATTGTAAAAAAAATTATTTACTAATCGTAAAGATAACCCACCCGGGCCTCGTGCAAAATTTAAACTTCTAACGGAGACGCCAATCATGTCGTTTTCATTAAATAATGAAATTATATAAGAATAAATATCGCGAATAACTAACTCCAAC
>JAZHPH010000818.1:0-21033 GCA_037356405.1 Nasonia oneida | reverse complement strand
GATTTTTGCTGGACGCTGAAGAGAGACATTAAAACAAATAACAAAAAAAGAAAAAGAAACCCATTGCATAGGTCATTTGAAGAAAAAAGAGTTCGTTACAAGAGAAAAAAGTAAAATAAGACATCGACAGTTACTAAACTAGTGGAAAAAAAATAAGAAAAAAATATAAACGAAAGCAACTTTCCTCTGTACACAAGGAAGATATTAAGTGATCAAATCTCTTGAATAAGACTTTTTACAATTTTTGGTATCTTTTTCCATTTTTGGAAAGTTTTATATAACATTTTTATCGGTTTAAACTGTTTCTTCTCAGTTTGACCTTGAACTGGCCTTGACCCTAACGTGATGGGGCCAGACTGACCCCGGATTCGGATTCAGCGACCAAAAAACATAAATATATGGTATTTTCATTTTTTAACCGTTTATTCTTAATTTGACCTCCAACTGACCTTGACCCTGACGTGATGAGGACAAACTGACACCGGAATCGAATTCAGCGACTCGAAAAACATAAGGATACATGGGTCTGATTTTTTGTACAGACATCTCTTTTTATTTTGTGTGCCGGTGTTATTAAACACGATAAATCTAAATCATTTATCTAAGAAAAAAAGGAAATTTATTGAAGATTTGATATTATCTAATGAGGATATATGCTGGATAGATGGAGATAAATTAGGGATATGTAACGTCGAACAGCATGAGATAAATTTAATTGACGAAACTCCAGTTTATGTGAAACAGTTCCCATTACCATATACCTTGAAACAAATAGCTATCAGTGAAACAAAAAAATTAATAATAATTAATGAATTGGTTAGATCTTCAACGAGTGCATTCAACGCTCCAGCGTGTGTTGTACCGAAAAAAAGTTTAACAAAGGACGGAAAAAAGAAATGAAGACTAGTAATTGATTATCGAAAACTAAATGCTATAACAATACCAGATCCATATCTATTGACGAATATAACGGAGATATTCGATTCTATGGGAAAAAGCAAATATTTTACAACGATCGATATAGTATCAGGGTTTCATCAAATAAAAATGAAAGAGGCAGACATACATAAAGCAGCATTTAGTATACACCCATTAGGACGTTTTGAATTTAAAGTATTACCATTTGGATTAATTAATTCGCCAAGAGTATTTCAAAGAGTGCTAACAAAGGTACTAGGAGAATTGTTAGAGAAAGAATTTTGCTATGTTTATATAGATGATATAATTATAGTATCAAATACAGTAGAAGAGCATAACGAAATATTTAATCTAATAGCACAAAAATTAAGAGAAGTGGGACTTAAATTGGAAATGAGTAAATGTAAATTTTTCCAGAAAGAAGTGGAGTTTTTAGATCATATTATTAGCGAGAAAACACGAGCGTAAAAACAGATCCAAAGAAAATTGAAGCTATATCAAAATTTCCAACTCCACGAAATGTTAAGAATGTTCGAGAATTTCTAGGATTGTCAGGCTATTATAGACGATTTATAGAAAATTTTTCGGAGGTAGCTAAACCAATTATACAATTACTACAAAAACAAACAAAATTTGCTTGGAATAAAGAGCAACAACAAGCATTCGAGAAATTAAAAGAAGCTTTATGTTCAGGGCCAATATTACAATTTCCTGATATGACTAAACCATTTATAATAACTACATATGCATCTAATTATGCACTTGGCTGCGTATTGTCACAAGGGGAGATCGGCGAAGACAGACCAATTGCATTTTCGTCAAGAGTATTGAAAGCAGCTGAAAAAAATTATCATACTTATGAACGTGAGGCACTTGCAATCATGTTTGCAGTAGAAACATTCCGAAATTATATTTATGGTAATAAGTTTAAAATAATTTCTGATCATAAACCGTTATTGTCATTTAAATCAGCAGATAAAAATAACAGAGTTCAAAAATGGAGGTTAAAATTATTAGATTACGATTACGAAATCATTTACAAACCGGGTAAAATTAATACAAACGCTGATGCACTATCGAGAAATCCAGTAGCATATATGCAAATAAATGTAATTACGAGAACTCAAAAAACGAAAGAATTAAAAACGCTGGAAACTAACGAAATACCAACTAACGATATGAAAATTCAAAAATTAAATGAGGAAAGAATTAAATTAAAAAAGAAGATTTTTAACAAGAAAAATAGAAGCAAAACTAAGATAGAAAAAAAAAACTAACATTTAAGAGTCCAGAAAAGCAAAAACATGTGAGAAAAAAATAATAAATACGAAAACAGATAAAAACATCGTTTATACAAAAAAATCTATACAATTTAGGAAAGTTAATATTGCCCCTGGCGAGAAAAATCATGTGATTTATCACACGATCAATCACGTGATCAGTCACTTGATTTCTCACATGATTTATCACGTGATTTCTCACGTGATTATTTGGCGTGATATCTCACGTGAGAAATCACGTTAAAAATCACGTCAGAAATCATTCATAAAATTGAATTATTTCTTTTAATTAAAATAAATTATTTTATTTTTACTAAACAGTTATGTAAAATAGATTCGTTAATAATCCAAATAAATTGATCGCAAAAAAATTTAAAAAAAACGTTGCCCTAACCGAGGATCAAACCCCGGTCCTCAACTTCCCAATCCGTTATCTTACTGCCTGAGCTATTTGTGCTGTTGTAAGTATTGAAATTCTATACTGTTTTTACCTAAAAATATGTTTGGTTTATGATTTTGTACAATTTACACGTATACTTCAAGATAAAAATTGAAAAGATTTAAAATATTTTCGAAATTAAGATTGATATTTATAATCTAAATTTGATATTACCATTATATTATTTAGCATAAAAGAATTATTCTAATTTATAAAGATGAAAACTCAAAATAAACTTATGTTTAATTGTAAAATTAGATTTTTTCATTTTATAAATGAAATTATTTTCCTTATTTTATCAATTAGCAGCAGATAGTATATACACGTAAACGATAGATTACTGAGATTCATACATGATCATGATCGTCGAGTCATCATTAGGACAAATAAAAATAGCTCAGGCAGTAAGATAATGGATTGTCAAGTTAAGGACCGGGGTTCAATCCTCGGTTAGGGCGTTTTTTTTTTAATTTTTGTATTGCGGTCAATTTTTTAGATTATCAACAAATCTATTTTTCATAATTGTTTAGTAAAAACAAAATAATTTTATTTTAATTAAAACAAAGTTTATTTTATGAGTAATTTCTGACGTGATTTTTAACGGATTTCTCACGCGAGAAATCACATGATAAGTCACCCTCGTTCATAAATAAACAGGGCAAAGCTGTAAATAAAAAATTAGATAGGTTAATAAATAGCAAAAGTATTAAGTTTAATAAACATTTAAATGTAAATGAAATCGAAATTATTAATTTAAATTAAAAAAAAATTATTTATACTATGCATTGATACAGGTCAATCTGTAATCAGAGTTAAAGAAAATATATTACAGAGCTTTGAACTTCTAAAAAATATTACGAAATATCAAAAATTAAAAACTATTAGCATTTATAAAGATCTAAAAATAAATAATATTAACTGGCTGGAGGTAGAAGAAATTTTAGTTAAAGTTTTACAAAATTCTGATATTAAAGTAGTAATTTGTCTAAACTATATAGAATACGTAGAATTAAAAGACAAGATATTCGACCTAAATCATTCACGCGCGATAGGAGGACACTCAGGAGTGAACAGAACATTTAATCGTATAAGAAGTAAATATTTTTGGGAAAATTTAAAATCAGATATTGAACGTAAAATAAAAAATTGTGAAGATTGTCAAAGAAATAAACTAAAAAGAGTAAAAACAAGTCAACCAATGGTAATAACAGATACACCGTTTAAAACTTTTGAAAAAATAGCCATGGATATAGTAGGTCCACTAAATATAACTAAAAACCAAAATAAGTATATTCTTACTATACAAGATCAATTACCAAAATTTTTAATTGCAGTACCTTTACAGGATCAAACGGCAGAAACAATTGCAGATGCATTTTAAAAAAAAATTCATATGCATTTTCAGTTCACCAAAAGTTGTTCCTACAGAGAGGTGCAAATTTTACAAGTAAAATACTAAAAGCTGTAGCACTAAGATTTAAATTTTCAAAAGTAGAAATAACAGCTTTCTCACCTCAATCGAATGGCTCACTAGAAAGAGCTCATCACCCATTGTGCAAATATCTGAAAAACTTTTCTACGAAAAAGATTGAGTGGGATAGTTTGTTAGAATTAGCACCATTTAATTATAATACGAGTGTACATAGCGCTCATAGATTTACGCCGTATGAACTGGTTTTCGCTTATCTACCGATATTACCTTCAAGCGAACCTTTAAAATCATCAGAACAACTTCCAATCTTCAATAATTATTTATCGAATTTAATTACAAATATGAAAGATATCGCTAGTCTTGCACGTGAAAATCTAATATTAGCAAAAGAAAAATCAAAAAAATATTATGATCGTTTTACAAATACAGTTAAATTCAACAAAGGTGATCAAGTTTGGCTCATAAAAGAACCAAAACCAGGAAAATTAGAGAAAAATCAAAACCTGGGACCTTTTGAAATTTTAGACGTCACTGGGAATAGCAATGTCATAATAAATAAAAATGGAAAGCCAAATACAGTTCATGCAAATAAATTAATCATGTATAACAAAGAAAACTAACGTTCTTTTCTGTTTTAGGAAACTCTGAACCATGATCTTCAAAATAATTTTATTAATGACTAGTTTTAAAATTAACGAAGCAATGATTGGCTATGACTGCGGCACAACAACGCCAAATATAACAACATTCTCTTTGATGGACTCGGGGGAATGTGACTTTCACAATACACCCGTGAATTCAACAAGCGTCAACATAGAGCTGATACAAGTCGCAGAATTTCGAGAAGTCACGATAATTCAATGCAGAATAGAAATTCATCAAACAGTATCAAGTTGCGGAATTTTCGGTCATCTTATACCTACAGAAAATGGAGGACAAGAATATATTTATGAGATAAGTCATGAACAATGCAAATTAATTCATGAAACAGGAATTTTTAAATACGATAACATTCACACAATAGCCAATTCAAAAGTAAATTCGACAACAACAAAAGGTATAGATTTTGCTGGAAGCGCTGAGGGCAACTCGTGTTCTGGTTCATCTTATGCCGATAGTTTTGGATCATGGAATAAGGTATTTGTTCATGGTTTAATCAAAATAACGTTAATTCAAAATAATGCTAAGGTTAGCTTAAGTAACGATAAGTTGAGGTTAAGTTCGGGAACAGTATGTAAATTTTCGGAAAAACATCGTATCGATATGGAAGGAGGACACACATTTTCGGAGGTTTTACCGCAGGGGAAGTGTTTTAGAAACTCTTACGATATTTTATTTAAGGGAATAGCTACAAAATATTTTAGCGATGCAAATCACGAAATTGTTTATACAATAAATTCTAACGAAATAACATTTGCTTTGGCGATCAAGGATAAAATCATGCGTTGTAATAGAGAATTTATACGTACGGAACATCCAAAATTATTAATTTCTGAAAAGAGTAGTTATTCAAATGCGTATCAATTTGATAATAATGTAGTTAGTAATAGAAATAGCGTAAATTTAGATTTATTTACGTATGTTAATTCAAAATTTGTATATGGTGAAAAACATTTAAGGAAACAGTTCAATAATCTATATTTAAATGTAATAACAGAAAAGTGTGAACTTGAGAGAAAAATAATCCAAATTCCCTATCAATCGCCACCCTTTCCCCAGATGAATTCGCCTATAATATCATGAAGAAACCTGGATACATAGTAAGGATTGCAGGAGATGTTGTACATTTAATAAAATGTGTACCGAAAACAGTCAAAATACTACATTTAAAAGAATGCTACAATCAACTACCCGTTTCATCGGGAAATGAAACATGGTTCCTTATGCCAAGAACATATATTTTGATAAAAAAAGGAGTTCAAGTAAATTGCAACTCAATAGTACCCACGTACTACAAAATAGCAGAAGAATGGATAAAGTTCACTCAAATTAAAACAATACACACAATTAAACCAATTAAAACAATATCGCCTCATAGTCTGAAACCAAATACGAAGATCGGTTGGACCTTTGAATCTGTCGAGACTTTAGCAACGAGCGGAGTGTATTCTCAAGAAGAACTAGACCAACTACAACAGCAACTAATGTTTCCCACGGAAAAAGCATCACTTTTAAATGTGATTGCTAGAGAGATGGCAGGAGAAAAAACATCTGGAGATATTTTTACAGAAAATACACTAAAACACATTGCCGATAGCACCTGGCATTTAATAATTGAAAAACTAACGACATGGGGTTCATTATCATCTGCATTTATAATGATATGAATAATTTTGCACATTGGAAAATTAATCATGGATACAATTATAAGAGGATATACTCTCCACACAATTTACGGATAGTCCATACATCTGATTGGAGTATTATCTAGCTCTATCATGCACCTGCTAACATCACTGCAGAATAATCCAGTTAAAAATGAACGCAAGACAAATCAGAAAAGAAACACAGTAATCCGTACGAAGAGACAGAACTACAGGAAGTCAGTCATTCCAGTAATTTCTAGACCTATACAATCACCTCCTATCCCACATAGACCACCAAGTGTCACACCAACTAAACCTACTATTCCAGTCGCGAAAAATAAAGGAATTTTTTCTTTGAATTTAGATTGAATATAAAAATTTCTTAAATGCTTCTAAATGATGTTGTAATTACATCTAATGACGTGTAAATTACATATAAAGCGGTCTTACTACAATATCTGGGCCCCGAGGATTGACATCGTAGGATGTAATCTTTATATTATGTGCAGTTTATAATGCACAGAGAAAATATTTTGTTTTACATTCAAACTTAACTTTTAATCAAAAAATTTTTATTAGAACGAAACGTGATAGAATTAAAATATTCAGAATTAATTAAGAAACAAAAGGAGTACGGAAATTAGGTAGGATAAGATAAGGAACAAGGTAAATAAAATAACAAACCGAATAGTAGATAATTTTATTATTATTACATGCAATTACAATTGTAGCGATGCTTTATGATTAGACCAACAATTACACTGTAATGGTCCATAAAGACCTAGACATAGACACGCTTATCACTATTTGTGTAAACTTGTAGTTCATAGAATATCAGAACAGCGAAACCCCAGGTGTCTTCCTCAGACCCATATTCTCCTTCCAAGTAACCGTGGTTGATACGACGGTCGCAACACCTCCAAGAGCGGGTGGACTGCCAATCTTCAAACTGAAATTAAACAAAAGAAATTCTATTATTACTATGTGAAGAATGGTCAAGACGAATCAAAAATAAAAATAAAAATACTTACACATATATGTTGATACCGACGATAATCCGCTTTAGGTGGAACCGGAGCAGGCAATTTCTCTCGCTTCGCTCTCTTGACCGCCCTGGTATATTGCCAGTCCTCGAACTAAAAGACAAAAGAAACAAAGAATTAGTAATATAAGTATTATATTTTGAAAAATTAAATAATATATATTTAGATACTTACACAGACCATGCTGTAGCGTTTGCGCGAGAATCCATACATGATAGCAAGAAGAAAACTGTACTTACCTGATGGTGTACGACAGTTTTATAACCGAAATCTGTCTACTAAACACTTTTGTAACGCTGAACTAACCAAGAGTCAACGAACTTAAATTCTCCGGAACTAGCATTTTTAAACAGAGAGTTTGAATTTAAATTATAACTGTTGTAAAATGTAAATATATATGATCGTGATACTACTCAGAATTTTATCCAACCTTCCAACAATAACGTTAAAATTCTCATTGCAATTAATTCTCATTATTAATTAATTAATGAGAATTAATTGCAATGTTTTGGGGGCCGAGGTGTCACGTCGTGTGACTCAACGCATACATTTATTAAGAAAAAACATAATAATCATCAGAATATTGAAATTCAAACTCTCAAAATAAGAATGCATGTCAGTGTCGAATCAGCGAAATGATAAATCAGCAATTCGTGACGTTGTAAGCGAGCGCTACTTTTTAGACAAGATAACAGAAATGCCAGAAATCAGCCCGGAAATTCTTTAAACTACCAGGATGTTCGTTACCAGTCGGGGGTATCGGGCAATCAATAAGCAATAAGCCACCGAATCCCAAACCGAGGCAAACACAAGAAAAGAAAGTCGAGGGGCAAGTCAGTAAAAAGCAGGAGAAGATCGAAGATTCAAAGAGGCAAATAAAGGAGATAGCCGTACAGTTTAACAAGTTAAAAGAACAGTCGAAACAGAAAAAAGAAGCCAATGTGCAGGAAAAAGTTGATAATCGAAAGTACTCAATAAGATTTGCTACAGCAGGACGTAAACCACCGATCGTAGAACTTACGAGCGAAAAGTTAGAAGGGAGGAATAGCACGTTTCTATGCAGATAGTTGAGCTGATGTTACGTTGATTAAAGCGAGTAACGTCACTAGTAGGACGATAATTGATAAACAATACGTAATTGCCATTAACGGAGTTACGCCGGGCGAATGTTTAAGTTTAGGTAGGACAAATATGAGTTTAGAGGGACTAGAGTGCGACATGCACGTGGTTCCTGACGAATTTCCCATTGATACTGATGGAATGGATGGGATGTGCTTTCAAAATACGGTGGAAAGGTCAATGCCGCAGACAGGTGTATAGAATTTGGACAGACGATTATACCATTTATTCAAGACGAAAGATTTATTATACCTGCACGTACGAGACAAGTGATTTACGCAAGAGCAAGCGATAGATCAGAGCAAGTAGGATTTGCCCCTTTACAAAAATCAGGAGAAGGGTTATACTTTGGAAATTTTATTGGTATTAACCAAGAAGGCAAAGTACACGCCTTATGCTTTAATACTACAGAATATGAGGTAGAGTTAAATCCACCAGAGGTAACACTGGAAGCCTGCGAAGCCATTAAAGAGGGAGGAGAAGAATTTAATCTAGAAAAAGACGAACCTGCAAATACTGTCAATATACTATCAATATTTTCCAATGAAAGCAAGGATAGGGCCGAAAGAATTTTTGAACTTCTTGATCTAGAGGCACTTAAGAATTTAACGGAGGAAGAAATAACTCATGTTAAAGAAATCATCCGGGAGAAGCCACACATCTTCGGGCTACCCGGAGAGAAACTTAAAGCAACAACACTAGTGTTGCACAAGATACCTACTATTACAAATGTCCCAGTACGATCGAAAGGATACCGACCAAGTCAGGAAGAGAAAGAGGAGCTGAAGGACGACATAATCCGACCAACAGATTCACCCTACAGCTCTCCTACATACGTGATACCAAAAAAGCCGCAGTGGACGGTACGAAAAGATGGCGACTAGTAACAGATTTTAGAAAACTGAACGAAGTAACGGTAGGAAATAGCTACCCGATACCCAATACAGCGGATATTATTGACAGCGTCGCCTCAGCTAGGTACATAACCGCCATAAACTTGAGGACCGGGTTCTACCAGATACCAATGGACCCCGCAGGCGCCCACAAAACAGCCTTTACTGTACCATTCGGCCATTACTGCTATCAACGTTTGGTCATAGGACTCAAAGGCGCTCCCTCGACATTTCAGTACCTGATGGACTTAGCACTTGCAGGCCTACAAGGGACAGAACTGTATGTCTATTTAGATGATATAATCGTTTTCGCTAAGGGTCTTGATGAAGAGACTAGACTATGCCAACTTGACAATCGAGCCCATGAAGTGCCAATTCAAGAGGAAAAATCCGAGCAGATCCTAAGAAAATAAAAGCAGTAAATAAATTTCCAGTACCAACGAACGCCAAGAAAATCAAACAATTCTTAGGACTCGCAGGTTATTACAGGCGCTTTATCAAAGGCTTCACGAAATCCGGGGACCCGAGCTAAGATATTCCACCTACGACAGGGAACTACTAACGGTCGTGTTCGCAAAAGACCAATTTAGACACTACCTAGCAGGACGCAAATTTACAGTAGTAACAGATCACGAGCCCTTGAAACATTTCTTCACCACGAAAAAACCTGATCTAAGATTCAACAGGTTAAAGGCAGAGCTCAGAGGCTACAAATTCGACATTGTATACAGACCCGGAGCTCGCAACAGAAACGCAGATGCACTCTCTAGAAACCCTATCCTCGACGAAGGAGAATAAAATCCAGAAAGACCAAAAGCAGAATTGTATGAGTTAGCAGATAAACAAGAGCACGACGCTACAATATTACGGTTTAAAACAACAAGGAAAAGAGGTAAATCCAAAAAGCTTCCGGAATCAGCCGATACTGCAGACAAAGAGAGGATATCGACAGAATCTGAAAACTCTGGAAATCCAAGAGAAAGAAAACGACGAGTCGTAGTTTACACCGAGAGCACGGATCCAAACAACTCTTCAGGTGACGAATGGCAACCCAAGGCAGGAACGAGGATTGGTAAAAGGAGAGTCTACAAGAAGGTACACGGCAAGAAAACCGGAGAAATATACCCTACCTGCTACAAATTATCCGACTCACGTGAAACATCCGAGCCGATTCTCAGTCAGGCGGATCCGAACAAGATCTTGGGAAAACTCTGCAAGGAAGAAAATATGAGACTTGGAGTACAAGCCGCAAGTTCACCGCAAACTCAGGGAACGAATTACAACGACGACCCTAAAAGGCCCGTACGAAAGCAGACCCTTAACAGAAGTCCGCCAAAATTTCACAGAAATGACATGGAAATCAGCGAAGACAGCAACAGAAGCGACGCTGAAGACGAACCTTTAAGATCTGATCAAGGAGAGCGAGAACAAGAGGTAGAAAGATCACACAACCTTAGGGACAAAGAGCCTTCACTGAATTGCCACGACTTACAACAGCCACTAACGCCGAGACGGATACCAAACAGTAGCAACAGCTATGAAACATCAAGGCCAATTCCTCAGAAAACGAATAGTCAGTCGAGTAACGTAGGCCTCGGTAATAAACCAACGAGAGCAGAATCACCGATAGCAAACCTCCGGCAGACATTGTTCAGCAAGGGAAATAAATTTCGAACTCGCCTCACCGTAGACTTAGAGGAGTTAAGTAAACAAGATAAGTCAGGAGTTCTAATCAAAATATGGGCAAACGGAGCGCAAAGTGGCAACGAGATAACCGACGGAATCAGAGAAAGCAAGAGAAATCCAAGCGCAGAAACACCATACGAAATTATAGACTCCCCAAAGCCGATTCTAACCACACATATTCCCCTAGCTCCAAACAACAGTCACCCTAGCACTCTAAAACGCACTCTTCCCATCTACAGACCAAGGAAAGATTTTTATCATATTACACCGCAAATAGACGATCAAGCCAACGAAAAACCCTTGCCTGAGAGCAACGCTTCAGACGCATCCAGGGGAGACATCGATGTACGCCTCCATGACAGGAGCAAACACGATATTACTAGTCCCATAATGGGAGGAAGCCGCGACTGGTCCGAAGAGCCAATGAGGGCTCGTTTCACAATCAACCAGCAACCGATCGAACGGCAGCAACTACGGGCACGCCACCCAGGGCTCAGCCAACTACGACACCATACACGGGAACTGAGTTGGACGCAATGGCATTGCGTGTACTCACAGCGTGAAGATTGTGCGGAACCATCCAAACGGCTAACGCACGACAGAAACTCTTATGTAGCCCACATGTGGAAACCTGTAGTGATCCAGAAGAGACACGCCGCATCTTGCTATCAGAAGTCGAGTACGGAGACGCGGATTGCATATACGTATTTTCGAGGGAGTTCGGATACAACGTGTGTGTACATTTCCAAGCAAATAGCCGAAATAATTACTGTCACTTCGATTTACACGAGGGTAAAGAATGTATACACTTGCACTTAGCGGGCAATCACTTCACGCCGTATGTCATAACAGAAGATGAATCCGACGAAGAATCAGAGTCTGAATCAGAGCAGGAAGAACAACCGGCTAACTTCCAAAGAAACCCTCACGTAAGAGAAGCCATGGCACGCTATTTAATAGCTGAAGCGCGACCAGAACAAGATTCACCAGAGTGGATGAGAGACCCTAATGATAAGGAGCTATTCACTGGGGTACAGAGCCTGAATGATCACCCGTTTGCGCATAAATGCAACCTTGCGTATATTTTGGCAGAAGACATGATCCTCAACACAGAAGTACTAAACGCCTTGATAGAAAGACGCTACATACACGCAGAAGAGCTCTTAGAAACACAACGTTTTGTAGGCGAAATCATCGTAACAAAATACAGGGAGACGTACATGTTCGGAATCTTTTTAAAGAAACACCTACACGACAATCCCTTAAGACCGGATATTGCTGGATGTATAAATAAAAACACTGCAGTCACTGACCGAAAAATACGGAATAACAACATTTGGCTTTATCAGAGATTTGGGAATAATTACGCTCGCAGACTGGGAACACGTAATTGAGCAATGTAACAATACCTTTAAAGGAAAAGCAATATCAATCGTCCTGTTTAAAAATAACCTACCAGTGCCAAAGGTTGATAACAGATAATCGGCGGTCATAAGGGAATGAACAAAACATATAACAGAATAGCCGGCGAATACTATTGGCGAAACATGCAAGCAGATGTTAGACAGTTTGTTCGAGGATGCGCAGGGTGCCAAGAAAAGAAACTGGTGCGGGTAAAAACAAAGCTGCCAATGCTGATCACTGATACCCCATCGCACCCATTTGACAAAATATCAATTGATTTCTGCGGACCAATGCCCCAAACCGAACGAGGAAACCGATACATATTAACCATCCAAGATAACTTTACAAAATTTTGCATATTAGTGCCAGTCGAACACGCAACAGCACGGGAAGTAACGCGAGCTCTTACAGAAAAACTGATTTGCTATTTCGGCTCACCCGTAACCCTCATTTCCGATCAAGGAGCACACTTCATGAACCGAGTGATGGAAGAATTTGCACGTATATTCAGAGTAAATTAATACTCAACAACCGCGTACTATCCCCAGTCCAACGGCGGAATAGAACGAATGCATCATACACTTAAAGAGTACATTAAAATGTATATCAAAGACAACGATAATTGGGATGAAGTAGTGCCATTAGCACAGCACGCATATAACTGTACGGAACACGACGGACTAGGATACTCACCACACGAATTAGTTTTTGGCCGACGTGCACGCACACCGTCAAGCTTCCCCACGAGAGCACTTACAGACGTACGACGACTTTCTTGCTGACACAACAGAAGCTTACGCTCAACTTAGAACGATGGCAGCGATGAATCTAGTACAATCAAAACACCGCTCGAAATACTACGACAGGAAATTAAACGTGCAACACTTTAGAGAAGGAGAAATGGTCTATGTTCTCAAGGAGCCCAAAGTCGGCCAATTTAAACCCGAATATAAGGGCCCATGCGAAATTATAACTATTAACTATTCAACACACAACGCGAATATACAAAAAGGGGATAAAACACGGATAGTAAATATAAATAAGCTTAAACGATATATACCGGAAATCGAACAGGAAGAGGGTACAAATATAAGTATAAAATAAAAAAAAAATAAAAAAAAAATAAAAAAAAATAATATTAAAATTGAACAAAAAATACATAATACTGAGGTTAAAGGGTATAAGCCAGTAAAATAATAAATAATTAATATTAGAATAAAATAATAAAATCATTATACATATAAGAATAGTAAGATAAAGGAATACAAAACTCGAAACGTTTAAATTAAACAATAGTGACATTTAAGGAAATAATTACATTGAATTAATAAAGAATAAACGGTAAAAAAAGCTCGAACATTTAATCGAACATCTAGCGACCCCCGGACGCCGCTCAGACAAATAAGTATAGAAAAATTATACTAATATAAATCAATAAATAAACAAGACTCAACGAGAAAACCAGTAGGAGATAACGCTTGGATCAAGACTAGGGTTTAAATAAATAATCACTGGAATCCCCAGTAAAACCATATATATTAATCATATACAAATCACAAAAAGCATTGTAAATACATTAAGTAAGCACTTCACCGCGGAAGAATGGGATAACGATCATCGGAATCCTCGGAGGCGCGCCAGTCAATAGATCGACGGGTCCCAGGCGACAGAGGCCGCGGACGATAAGAACAGGAGTCACTATGACTAGACCAGGCATCGGCAGCTGGCACCTCAGGGCAACCTAAGTGATGATGGCGGTAAGGGAAGCGCATCCTGGATCCGATTCCTTGAAGCAGACGGTTCCTCCAGACCGGAGCAAATCCCCGACATACAGGGCAAACCCTACAGCGGGACAGGCAGCTATCACACACGGCGTGACCATTATCGCACTGCCGAAAGTTTGGATAGATGAAATCATCACAGATAGGACTAGTGAATAAATCACGAAGCAGAGCATCTGCTTCGTCAGAGTTCTCAGCCGGAAGAGCCGGGGAAGCCGACTGAGCGGCAGCTAGCTCGCCTGACTCAGCAACTGCAACGCCTCCAGGAACATCATCCGAAAAACCGTCCTCATCAGAATCCAGGAACAGATTCCCCAATAGATCGTCCGGCACAGAAGAAGTTGGACTAGAAGGCTCCTGCGCCAAAGGCTGATCGGCGCCCCAGGGCGAAGTAGGCGGTGTGATACCGATCCAAGTATCAACGGGGTCTGGGTCAGGCCGCGCAGGGACTAGCACCCTACCAGGCTCATAAGGAATTCGGGAACTTGGTCGAACCTGCAATAAGGAAAGGGATTATATAGAAAAAAGTAAGAGGAGCGCAAAATAGAAGCTAACTCGCCCAACAGTGACAAGAGATACATAAAAGATACGCTAGAAGAGACTGTCAGAATCGCTATCAGTTACAATTCGACGAGGATTGACAGAACGTACCGCCGACTCAGAAGAAACATCTAATATAGGTGAAGGCGACCCACGGACGCGAGTATTCACGGGAAAAAAGGAGCAACATCTAGCGTGACTAGTCCATTCGTCGGGTTTTAGAAATTGTCGTCAGCCCAGATATTGATACCGACAAGCCTGCGTTTGCTCACCGGCTAGAGATTCCAACACTAAGTTTCGCACATTGCCACGCGGAACGCGGCAGATAGCACAAACCGTAGTATTATCCCGACAAAAACTACATACCGAGTGACCATTTAAACATTGATAAATAGGCGTGAACATGTAATCACAACAAATCGGACAGGGCACTAATACGGGACCGGACTTATTCGAAATCGATAACCGGGAAGACGGACGCGCGACTACCTCGGTACTATGCGATGACGAATCATTCGATAGCATAGAGAAGGAAGGCTTTGACGAATTATTAGAGAGATCAACCTCAACCACGGACCGCTCGGGCGGCGCGCCGAGCGCCGGCGGTAATAAAGGAGGTAAAGTGTCCTGAGGTAATGTTACGCGTGAAGGTACCGCGCGGGAGATTTCAAATAACGACACGGAGCCGCAAGACGGGAGCAAGTCTCCGGCAGACGGAAACACCGACTCGTAATTATCCGAATTCATACGCGTAAAGTTATAAGTACTGTCTTGAATTACGGGATGAGAACCAAATAAATTCGTGGAAAAATACTCGGTATAAGCAGGAGCACCGTCGATGAAGTCGCTTCTAACAATCGGCGCGAGAACTGCCTCGGGAGCAGAATCCGGAGCACTGTTGTACCGATAACCGGCCCACTCTGATACGTTCTCTTGCGTCAAATCCGACCCACTATTGCGAACAGTCGAAGCGACCAAATCGCAAGTAGTAGCGCGCGGATACACGACGGATGTATGAGACACCTCGGTACCGGAGCGCTCCTCGCTAATCCCAGCCGGAAAGGAAGGCGGATAGGTACTCCTCATTGGGGGCAATGGTGCAGGAGGATAGGACACTGCAGAAGGATTATACGGGAATCGGAGTACGCCCTGCGCGACCCGACCTGACAGATTCGTGCTCGGCAACGTTGTATTGGCAGAACTGCGACTAGGCGTCTGACTATGCCCAGGATATCTCGCACGTGTCACATGGAAAAAGGACTACAAACATATTAGAAAAAGAAGGGAAACAACACACGGGCGAATAACGGAAAGAACGAGCAACTAACGAAATAACAAGTTAAAATAAAATTACTACTCACTTGCGCACTGGGCAAAACAACGGAAATGGGCCTAGATGGTGGTAGACCACGCCGAAATACATGAGAGCCAGATGAAGAGGCAAATCCCTAGGGCCGACGGCAACCACGGCCAGCCGCTCGACTGGACGCAGAAGAGGAGTCACGCGCAGCAGGAGCCCCTCTAATGGCACCTCAACCACGACCAGATTGAAGGCGCGCTAAACGCCGTCCTTTGAGAGGCTCCAAGACGCCAACGTGTAGTGGATCCACGGTAGGATTAGAACCCCTGACAAGGTTAGTTGACGCCGAAGATTGATGATACTCTCGAACAGACCGAAGAAACAGCATGTCCTCAATCATCTGATCAAGGGTGACAGTCGGAGCCTCAACTCGAGCCAAAATATGATCCACAGCAACCCTCATACGAGTCGGACGAAGAGGCGAAGACGCTCGTACCTCACCAGCCGGGAAAGACCGCCTAGGGTAAGAGCGCCTAAAGGCACGAGGTCCGGACCCAGATCCACACGAGCCAGAAGAGGCCATCTTTCATTCTCTTCTCTGAAAACACCAGAGAAATATGTAAGGGAAGAATGCAGCTTCCACAAAAATATGACGACGAAGAGCATTAATAACGAACACTTACCAATAAATTCACGAGGAGATGGAGCAACAGCACGAGGCACCAAAAGCACTCGAAGAAAAACACGCATACGGGCAACAAAACAGACGGACAGCAATTCAGCTAGCAGTGAGGTAGAAAGGAGCGATCACGATCAATTTATAGATACAAGCAAAGATTCCCCTAATGGCCATTTTGCACAAACTCTGTCAGTGGGGATAGACGAAAAAGTGCCGAGACAGCGTCAGCACTTAGTCCGAAAGGCAAGGTGCGACGGCAGACGGTGAAGCGCACGACGAATATCGGGTACAAAAAACGCGAACGCATACAAAATATTACGAACGATATTACGATACAATTATTTAACCGCGAGTCGATAACGATTTCTTTTAACTGTGTAACATTCAACTGTTACAATCGCGAAGACGACAGAATGAAACAAGTAGGATAAAATAAAAAATAGAAAAAGGTCATTCGCTATATAAAACAGGGATAATATCGCGAGGTTAATGAAGTACATTGAACATAATACCGAATTATGCAACGAAGAAATGAGAAGTATGATAGACGCGAAAAACAGCACGGAATAAAATAATTTAAAACAAACAGCAAACGCAGGGAACCAAATTCCCAGAGAGGCGAACGGCGGAAAGAAATAAGAAACCCATCACCTCACAGCCACAGCAGCCAAGGTCGAGAAGGGGACACTAGCCGAATCTGAAGATACTCATCGAAGGAGAAAACTACGATTCAAAATACTGCCACTACGACATTCAAAAGAAAATGTGTACATATAAAATAAGGAATCGTTATACTTGGGTCGCTCAACTATTCTCTGCACGATATCATTGACGGACCTTGCCGGCATAAAACCAGAAGCAGCAGAAGGAAGCTGAAGGAACTAATGCAACAAAGGAGAAGAGGCAGGGATATCAGTAACAATGCAAGCATATATATATATATATATATATATATATATATAAAAGTAAAGTTGGTTAACTATACAATTATACTTAAGATCTTCGGTACATATTAAAATAAACCATTAATCAAACAACAAAATAAAATAGTGTTTACAATAGCAGGAGTAATAGTAGTGACAAAAGAATTACAACACATATATTACCTTCAATTACGAACGTAGAAAAAGGACGAAATTTATAACGGGTCACGGAATTAATGTATCCCTATACGATATTTTTTACGCTCGTACACTTCAACTATAACGCACTTTTACGCTCCATTCCATCAATCGCACTCATACAGACGCACGCATAATTAACATGAGCGACCAGTCGACGCAAACAGAGCAAACCAGCGTGAGAAGGAAGCACGCTACGATTTAGAACAAATCCTCTCGTGTTTGCTCATGTTCGACGCTGACTCTAAGCCCCCACACCAGCGACATGCCTTTTTCGGTGTACCTCCGGGCGCATGGGCGATCTGGTGGTGGCGCGTTAAATGACACTTCTGCTTATATATTTTGGGACACAAGGAACAGGCGTGATGCTTGGAACTGCCGTTAGGGTCATCGTCTACTTGCGCATGTGCCCGCATATGTGGCAACAAAGCAGTAGTGAAGGGACACCCATCGGTAGGACAGACATACCTCCGGAAAGACCGATCTCTCACGACGGCCGTCACGGTGGGATTGGAAGGAACATAACTCACAGCATTAGAAGGGCAACGGCAGGTGATGAACCGATCCGCGCCGGCATTCCACCTAGGACCCCCGACATTCACGGCCTCGGCAACGCTGATGCCCAAGTTAATCACCTGGTGATAAATACCCGGCCCTACGTAGACAAGGTCCCCAGGCCGCTGCGTGGTGAACTGATGCGGAATTTTGCGAGCCTGGAGATACTCGGACGTGATGGAGATATTCTTATGATTAGCTGGAGTCGGGCAACCTTCCAGATAATCAGAAACATCATCGCACCCTAGGACTCTCAAGCGACCAATGGAGTCCCCTAGAGCCACCGTCAAATCATAGAAACTCCGGGGATGCACAAGGAGCCACACCTTCCCCGAGCCTACTTCGCCAAACCGAATCACATTGGCGCTGTCAAGGTAGTTGTCCTCCACATGTAAGTCAGTCAGGGCATACCGTCCCGACACGTGCACCGAGGGTTCATTGACCCCGAACGCAGTAAGGGCGTCAGGATTTCGAGCAGAATGATGGTGCCACGGCAACTCGCAGAAGCGAGAGGTAATCCCCACTGACGCTGGAGTAGTATTTTGCCAGTAAACGGGAGCAAGACGGCCCGAAGCAACGTCGCGGACGCACTGATCAAAGAAGGCGCGCGTATCAGCCAACGAGCATAGATCCGGCGCACCTACGCAAAAGGGAACCTAATAAAAAAGAATCAGAGAAACAATATTAAAAACTAACAAAAGCAAAAAGTAAAACGATTTACTAACGACAAGTATAGCAAAAAGTTTACCCCCATTCTCTTAAACAGATCCTCGGGAGACCCAACCAGGGCGGCCTCATCCCGCATTTTCTGATTCAAAAAGAAATGCGGCTCTTGGGTGCACAACAAACGTTGCTCAGAGAAGGCGGGTTGTCCCGCTAAGCAAATTTTCGTAAACTCGGCACACATGTTGCGGTAGCAATTTTTCCTTCGGACGTCACGAAACTAAGGAAATAAATGGAAATCTCAGTAAACACAAGATAGATCAGTAAAAAAGGAAACAAACGAGACGGTAACCCAAGAACAATCGATTAAACATAAATTACTTACGTGACGATAAGCCACGTCCGAATAAAATCGGCGGTAGACTAATGTCGGACAGATAAAGCAGTTGAAAAATATACAGGGATAAACATACACATGAAATTGCACTAGGCTTTCAAGGAACGCTATGCAGACCTCAAACACAAATTACATTTTAGTATAAAGATAATAACTCGTAAAAACAGAATAATTTAATAAAACTATTTTAATAATTCCAATTATTCTAATATATTCAATAGTATGATTGTAAACCAACTACAATTAATACACTGAAATAAATTCCGATACTACTATTGAAATCTCACAAATTATAAATAACTCAAACTAGCACGTTTCCACACTGAAGGGGGTATCGTCACACGGACCTCCACGCAGAAAGCAGGACCGTCGATTAATTACACATACACACATATGAAATAGGAAGGCCAATACTCAGACAAAACAAGACTTAGACCTATACTTGAACACTAAGGAAACAATACACCAAAATGTCATAAATGAACACTTACAACATACACGCAGGGATCACTTTCAACGGCCTTAGGAGCCTGCATAAGCCGCACCGCATCATCCAAACTAGCCATCTCACGAAACCTCACAAAATCGGTATGGAAATCAGCCATTTTACAAAAAAATTGGCAAAAGGAAAGAAAAACTTGGAAATTAATAGGAGTATTGAATACAACACGAGAGCACGTGGCGACGATGTAAGAAAGAACAAATAAAAGTGCTATAGTTCCCGAATAAAACAATAATTAAGAATCAAAAACAGCGAACATTGGTCAAAAGCTGAGATCCAACTTTTAAAAAACCAAAATCTGACCCACAATTAATTGAGAAAAAATAATTATAGTAGCATGGACTACATACAAAAATACACTAAATCACTAAAACACAAAGTGCTAACTATAAAAATACACCCATAGTGTCAAGTTCAAGAAATCATACACGCCAATTCAAAATTTCATCAAGGTTCCGGAGTGGAATTTTTCCAGAGAATCCTGGAAGTAAAATAAAGTTAATACAACCTTTCTACATGTATTAACAAACATTTTAAGCACTCACACAAAATTCTAGGTGCCATAAATTTCAAATAAAAGTAATTACAAAAAATATTTTTTTGAAAACACCAAATACAGAAGGGAAATTATACTTCAAAATCTAAAATCAAAATCCGACATATAGCATATCCAGGAAAAGGGATCAAGCTAACAGAATCCTGCAACACCTAATAACAAATACCCCGCACAATAAATTATTAAATAGTAAGTTACAGTAATAGGAGTCATTATTGGTCACAAAGAGGTTAGGAGTTTTTGCAAAATTCTTGACGACAAGGCATCAAAACTCACAAACAAATGTCTAGTAGGGTAAATTAAGCGAGAGAATAACCGATTACGGCAAATTTGGAATGAGCAAAGTAATATTCCAATAAACAAATGAATACACACCGAGCCAAGTGACGACGGAATACCACCCACGACGCAGATCGCGT
>JAZHPH010000817.1:0-21555 GCA_037356405.1 Nasonia oneida | reverse complement strand
AATAGCGAATGTAACGTGTTATTTATTGCTGCTACCTTCGGACACTCTGTAGCTTTAGCTGCTTCTGTTATTTCAACATTTGGCTCTATCTGCATACGAATGCTTAGCATTGTGTGTGCAAGATCGAGATAATCATTACCAGCTGGAACGACGAATTCCAACGGTCCATCGTCTGTTAGCGAAGAAACTGGTTTATAATGTATAAATTGAGAGCTTTCCACCGAAGTCTGTGTAGGTGGTAATGTAAATAAATCTAATTCTGATTTCATGCATTCGCATGAGTTTGAGTGTAGAAAAGCCATATTAAATAATATCTATGTAGATCCAAAAATATCGCTCACACTGCGTTGTTTTCTCTTCTTCCTTGGCTTATTTTTACCCATTTTTAGAAAAATATTTCATACTACTGTTACTCGGTAATATCAAATAAAATTCGTCCTCAGCCATGTTTAAAGTGTAACGATTTCGCTTGCTTTAATCCACGAATTAAATTTATCAGGATAGCCAAGCCACTTTACAAAAACTTGTTTTTTAACACCACGTCCCCTACTCTTGATCATACGTTCCACTTTGAATTCCTTATTTTTTGACAAACGATCATCGCCAACTCGAGCTAGTTCTTCGGGATAAAAAAATCCGTCGATTATTTCACCTTCTAAATCAGTCAATTCATAGATGAAGAGATTTTTACGACGTGAGACACGGGTAATCTTCACTGTAATTCTTTTCGTAACCTTTATCGAAGGAGCCTTTCGACCGACTGATGCAAACATGATCACCCACGCTGTATATATGTGCTCTAGACTTTTTTCTCTGACTAAGAGCTCTTTTTTCTAAATTTTTTCTTGCCACAACTGCATTACGAATATTTACAACTGCCGGAACTATTTTAGTACCACTATGCATAGTGTGATTATACGCGTAAACGATATTTTCAATAACATCGATATACCTACGAGTATTTTTGTGAGTAAAATATCTGAACATACGTTCTTTGAGCGTGCGATTTAGACGCTCGACGACGCCTGCTTTAACATCGGGATTACGTGCTACTCGAAAATTAATCTTGTGTTGTTTTATATAATTTTGAAAATCTGATCCGACAAACTCTTTACCTCGATCAGTTTGTATATGAATTGGGCGTCGCCCATCGGCTCTTTTTAAGATTTTGTCGAAAGCAGCTACAACACTTTTTGTACTTTTGTCACGTAAAGGCTCTACCCAAGCATATTTACTGAGAACATCTATGACTACAAGTAAATACGCAAAATTATCGTTATACGTTTTGAGAGATTGCATGTCACACAAATCCATTTCCCAACAATCATCCACATTAGTGACATTGTACATCAATCTAGGAAATTTTCGTCTAATAGGTTTGTGTAATGTGTATGCATCTTGATTACTTAACCACTCATTAACCTAGCTTTTCCTCTTCTTATTTTTATCATTGATTCGTAACAGATTACGTGCACCAGCGTATCCAGTCTCGTGACTAGTGTCAAAGTATTGATTTTCATAAGACATGTTAAATTTTATAAGCCAGCCACTTGTCTGCTTTTTGCGGTATGGATTTTTTCTTATTCAAACGTGTACTATAGCGTTGTGCGGCCGCGAGTCTAGTACCTTGTTCCAAAGTCTGAACGCTCTCGGAATTATTTCTCTTGGTTGAAGGAATTTTGTTTAATGCACGTTTCAAACTTTCACTAATTTTTATCACCTCTGGATTACTTATTAATTTGGGTGGAGTGTCAGTTGTTGCTATAAAATTAGCTAATTGAAATCTTCCTACAGGTTCTTCAACAGGTCTACTCCGTACCACGTCTTCTAGTAAATCTATAATATTAGAGTGTGGTATAGCTTTATCATCAATGCTAACTGTACCTGAATTATCCCATTTAATACGATGCGATGCTGATTTCCAATGTTGAAGCAATAAACGTGCTTTTCTCACATAACCCTTGGAAATGCTTGCAAGTATCGCTTCATCGGTCAATGCACTCGATATATCTTTATTTTCATGCTCTACATCAAGTATATTTGCATCTGATAAAAGTTCCTGACGTTCCAAATTTTTAAAATGAAGATATCTTCTTAAAATTTGTAAATATTTTTGACATTTTTCACGTTCATCGGTGATACTTTTTGAAAAAAGTATATCGTGCATCTCAGCATCGAGACGACTTAAATTATCATCCTTTATCTGTATCGTTGGCTCTAAAGCATTACTCGACTCTTCTAATATATGTTGTTGTTGTTGTTGTTGTTGTTGTTGTTGATACTGTTGCTTTGCTACTCTCTCGTATGTTTCCTCTGGTACAATGACCATTTTACGAGCGTGCTCCATATTTTAATTTCCAGAGACTCCAAATATTTTTGACACAAGTGCACCTATAATTGGTGCAAGTAACATTGGTAAAAAGGCACCACCGTTTTGAATAAGGACGCGTTTCTTTTTTTTCCACCCTTTTTCACTGTTATTACTACTGGATTTATTTAATAATTTTCTCAAGACACTTTTATGTTTTTTTAACTTTGACTTGTGTAAGTTTTTTATTTTAACGACTCCGCGCAATACATTTAACACGCACTCGCATATGCTTTTAATGAGTTTTTTATCAGCTACACGTAACAGTGCTAAGCGCTGTTGACTATCTGCATGACAAAGAGCATTCAATACTGCAACACACTTTTTTGTAAAATGCTTTGGTAGGCATCCACACCTTGTATCTTCTTTTTCTTCTTCTGCTTCAGTAGCAGCAGCAGCACCGCCACCTCCACGCTGTCTTCTACGCTGTCTTCTACGCTGTCTACGACTATCGGTTCTCGCAGACGCTCCTCTCCCGGCCATTGTTTCAATCAGACTGAAGCTTTAATCACAGAATCCTCTACTTTTATCGGAATTTCTTATTCTTCTTCGGTACATATGCGTAACTCAATTCATCATCGGGAAAAACAGAGGTACGGAAACGAAATTCATCCTCGGTCGACTGTTTCAAATCCAACAAAAGATAGCCATGAGAAGTTGATGTACTATCGAGATACGCTTCTTGTAAAAATTTTAGGTCTTCGGGATATACATGACGCGCTAGATATTGTATTTGCGAACGATCACGTGGATTTTAAAAAATAACGAGGTAATTTGCATTTAATGAGATATCGCGTTGACCAGCTCCTTTGTGAAAAAGATTTTGTGTAATAAAAATCACACTTAAATTCTTATGATGACTTCCCTTTGTAAATAAATCGAGAATAATGTTATTCGAAGATTCTCTCATTAAATCATCGATAATTAATAATATTTTCTTTTCATTGTCTTGAGAATAATCTGAAGGCTGAGGTAATCCCTCGTGAAATTCAACAATTTTTTTTCTACTCTCCCTACTTATGCCTCCTGGAACAAAGTCTGTCTTATACGTAGATTGCCACTCGGCATAATAAAGTAATATCGGATCAAAAGTTACACTGCACATGAGTGGAAGATGTCGAAGAAACCTTTTGACAAAAACTGTTTTACCACATTCCGTGGGTCCGCTAACGATACACGTAAACGGATGTTTGAATCGCATATCCATTTTGCCGAGTACTCACACACACACACGAGAGAGATTTTCCTTAAAATAAGCTTATGGCACGCGGACGGTCGGTGGCGTCGGCGGCGGCGGCGGCGCGGCGCGGCACACGTAAAAATAAGCTAATTTTACGTGTGCTGAATCACAAGCTGTTATTACCGCTGTTTAAGCTGATATTCGTGTCCAACAATCTAAATAACAACGCGACTAAGCTGAATTATGCGTTAAAATGAGCTAAATTTCCATAAGAAGCGTTCTCTTCGATGACAGAAGCTATACTGAGGATATAAAAATGTGTTAGGGATCTTTTAAATGGAAAAATAAGGAAATTATATAAAAATTTATGTTTATTTTTATTTACAATAAATACATCCAAAAAGTTAATTATTCTTATATCCAAAAGGTAGAGACTTACGTGACGTAAGGTATCGTCGTTTTTTCAATACAACACAACATGTTTTCGATTCTTCACGCGTTACAACTTCATGCATTTTAGTTCTTCTGATAGCTTTGAATTTTAAGCGTATTTTACTACATTCATCATTCATTTTTTCAGATTCGTGATCTTCGTTTGCAAAGGCATCATTAATCAAATTCTTAATGCTATCAAAATTAATTTTTACACCGTTTGAGAAGCTTAATGAGATACCTTTTACTTTACAACATTCAATTTATCATCTTTATTGGGTGTTACAGCTGTGTAAGCGTAAAACTTTGGTCCTCCCGAAACAAAATTACTTATATACGTATTTTCACCATAACCACAAAGTTCATCTGTCATATCACCTAGTTTAGAGCCAATAAAAGGTTTATACTCATCCGAAGCATCGTCATGCGAAACAAATATACAAGAATCTGTGTCATAATAAAGAACACGATCACCCAACCTTCTCAAGTAATTATATAGTTCTAAACGTGCTTGAGCAGTGGTGTAAGCCGCAATCACGACACTCGTATGCGGGGCAGGAGTGACAGCCTCATCCTTGTATTGCCAATTCACGTACAGTATCTCATCATTAATTGCTAGTATATCATTAACATCTCTTTCCGGACAAGTAAGAAGTTTTAAAAGAGATTCACGTGATTTTACAACTTCAGTTTGTTTCACATTACTCCGTTGTCCAAACTTACCCCAAAACGAATTTAAGCAGAGCTTAGCAACAGCTCGTAACCCTGAATTTTTTTCGATATTATTTTTATCCATAGTTATACCCTCATCGAGTCTATACTGTTCAATGTATTGTAATTTAGTTGCTTCATCAGTACACCATGAGGGCCATCCGCTAGCCTCTTGCTTGATTTTTAAGAAAGTATTTACGTATTCAGCAAAAAGACCTCCGCTACCATCAATTTGATTATATTGTGTCATCTCATATTGCCAAATAATATAAATTTTCGTAATACTGTAACCGAGTTCAACAGCTTTACGCAACTCATCAGCAACCCAGGTGCCCGTGAATTCACGCATTTTTGGGTCTTCGTGATTGCAGTCACACTGCTGCATTTCTTCGCAGCATGAGCGGCAAAGAGCAAAAAGAAGACGTCCGTGCATTTTAATTGGTAAGAGTGGAATGTGCAGGTCACGCGGTGGTAAGATACTACATTTAACTAATCCTTCAATATTGTTGAGATTATTGTTATTCCCCTGCGTTAATTCGTTGCAGTCTTCATCAATTAAAATTCGCGGATGTCCCACGGGAAATCGACCTCTTTTACACACGTACGGATAAAGAGAGCATATATCTGTATATTGAATTTTATCGTTATTTCCGATCGTGTACTCAGTAACTATATTCTCCGTTCTACCTCCAAAAAAAGCATCGCCCGGATTCAACGTTATACGACTCATAAGAGGATGCTGTGTTACATATTCGTAGATTTCGCGATTCTCTGCTTTTATCCGATCAAAAGTACATTTCCATATCTCTCGAACTTCGTAACCCAGGGCTTTTATTTTTTGAATTTTCCGAAAAGTATTCTCGTACGACTCATCCATAGTTCTGCCGTATGACATTATTTTATCTCGTCGTTTATTAAAGCAAATAGGGCAACCGTGTGTGTAACAGCCTTGATATTCAAAGACAATACCTTTATTTGCATTGTCATTTTCCGGAGGTAAATAGCCATCTACACGAAACCCTTCTGGAAGCATAAATTCACGTGCTCTACCCGCGTGTATGATTTCCCGACCAATCTCACGTTCACACTGTAACAGCCACTGTATTGACTTTTGCGAATGATTATCAGCGCGTCGATATCCACCTGCTGGAATGATACCGATAGTTTTTTCGCTTAAGACATTTTTTCTATACACAATGGAGCATGCAGAAGCTATGGTCGTTGCCTCTGTAAAGGGACAAGTATTCCCGCACTTAATGCAAATTTTCCGAAAAGCCATGCATGCAAGTTTTAAAATTTCTACATCCATACGGCAATAATCGAGTATTTCACGTTGAAAATCAAACTCATAAGTATTTCGGTTCTCCTCATACCATACAATAAACTTTTCCCTCTCAGACGTCGACATGGCATTAGGCGCATAGAACGATGCTTCGGGTAAAGCCCCAACATAATTTTGATTATCTAAAGTATTGAATAGATGAGGAAAATATCCTTTTTTGCTAGCTGGCGGTAGAGAATAGGTTTGTGGTAAAGCACTTAATTTCATGTGAAAATAGTTTAAGCTATCAATAAATTTTGTTCGCCTGCATTGAAGCATAATTATATTTTGTCCATTCAATATTACGTTCGGTACTATTGAGGTATTTTCAACGATTTCTCTCAAAATAAATTGCGCATCAAACCCACGAGAGTTATGAGCAATACAAATTATTTGACCGAAGGTAGTTTTCTCGCGTACTGTCAAACCTATTAATTGTTTAACTGGATCATCGCGAAATATATGCTCTCTTACACCACACGTATGGCATAGTATATTTATATTTTCATCATCCATGCAATCATCGCAAACCTGTTGTACAACACATAGATTTGGAATGTGTATTTTTATCTCTGTATGTTCACGGTAAGCAGAATCTTGACGCGTCTCAAAGTCATAAAAAATAAATAAGTTTTTCTTTGGGGATTTACGATTAATCTGTGCGTTAACATTACGTCCAATGGGTTGAATATAACAGAGCTGATTTACATCATGTTTTTCGCGACATAAGTTGCACCAATTGATTACACACTCGTGCTTTGACTTGTAGATATTAATTCGTTTGCAACACATATTACAAACTTTTACTACATCGCATATTTTTTTATTTTTATTTTTTTTTGTATGACCCATCTATTTTGTGACGGTCGAAACATATTTGTCCGTAAAATTCTCGGTTACATTCTACACACTTTATAATATCTATATTAGAATTACACGTTAGCGCACAAAAACACCTGTCACATTTGGCTGTGCATCTATGCTCATCTACGTATCTATAGCTTTTATTACAATGTTCGCAGAAAAAACGGTTGCGTGCAGCACCGGTTAAATTTAATATTGTATCGAAATGACGCCTTCGCGCGTCGTACAAAAGATTTATAACGTCAAAAGAATTTGAATTTAACAGAGGTCTTCCATCGTAAAAGGGCGGTTCTCCACTTCCAAAAGATAAACTATCGTATATTACAATAGCGATATTTTTTGCAACATAATACCGCTGATACGTCTCTATTTCTCGTATACCGCACCCGTTTGCAGGAATTACGACGTTTGCATTAATAGTAAGGAGATTTGCGCGCTCTTTTTGCATACCACGTCTGCTATCTCTGACAATATTCCAAGTATCAATGGCTTCGTTTGAAAAGAATTTTTTATACATCATAAAAGCCTCCCCGACAATTAAAGCTCTTGGCAAGCATAAATTATCGTTATTTCTTATAGATACAACCGATCTCTGAGCTAAGCTATCAACACTCATCCTCTTTCTACTTCCACCTCGGCCACCATTAGGTATATTAACAAGTGTTAATGTTAGAATAAAGCTCTCATCTATTTGAAAATCCTCATTACTCTGAGCTAATCCGCTTATTAAATTCCATAAATCATTGTAAAAAAAATTATTTACTAATCGTAAAGATAACCCACCCGGGCCTCGTGCAAAATTTAAACTTCTAACGGAGACGCCAATCATGTCGTTTTCATTAAATAATGAAATTATATAAGAATAAATATCGCGAATATCTAACTCCAACCAAACTATCGGATTTATAGATCCATCCTTCGGTGGAGATCTTATTTTTAGCACAAAACGTCTACCTTCTATTTTATACTTAGATATATAATGCGAATTTTGTTGGAAAATATCAAAACGATTACCAAGAGGCTG
This sequence comes from Nasonia oneida, assembly GCA_037356405.1. Lineage (NCBI taxonomy): Eukaryota > Metazoa > Arthropoda > Insecta > Hymenoptera > Pteromalidae > Nasonia > Nasonia oneida. Next base: position 13,655 of record JAZHPH010000817.1, on the reverse strand, counting down.
GATATCCTCATCCTCTCTTTCCTCATCGACTCCTTGATAATCCATATTATCGTCTGTTTCGCTTCTCTCCTTATCCTCCTCGCTGATCTCATCCTCCTCCGCCTCCTCATTCTCCTCACTGGGCTGATTATCCTCTTGCTCGTAGTCAGACAAATCATCATTATTGCTGCTTGAATTTTCAATTCTTCTTCTTTGTCCTCTACCAACTTGAATAGAAAAATCACTTTCATCGGCCTCGTAATTCTGCGATTCTACAGAAGTATTGGTGTTCGAAGATGATGTAGATAAGGGAAAAATGGTTGTAGAAGAAGAACAAGATGAATACCCTATTTTACACTTTCTTATTTTTAAATTATTCTTCTGGTGGTCCTGAAAAACTCTGTCCCAGACGATTAAACACTTCAGGTAAATTTTCAGTGTCTAACAGTATGGAATTTTTATCTTTACAAGCATTGAAAAACCAACGTATTTATTGTGCTCTTCGAACATACATGATACGCATGATATCTTGTTTCAAAGCCCTGGGGTACTTTGCAAATCCTTCGAGACCACGTCGAATAACTTAAATAATATTTAAAAATAAGAATTTATTTCAAGAAAAATGTATATTTAAATACAGCATAATACTCGCGTTCATTAATTTGACGATCTCTTGGATTTCCCTGGTTAAAAAAATGCTCGGTGACCAAGCCTCCAGCGCTTCTTCTTGTGTACCGCATTTCTTCGGGTTCTACTGGTCGGGCCAAAAAGTCGAGGATTTGTTGCCGTCTTTTAACACATGGATGCTCCGCATACTCAATAATATTCTCGCTTTCATCAGCTGCTCGTTCCATCAAGCGCTGTAGAATATTATTAGCAGCAGCTGTTGGCTCTATACATGTGGCAAGAAGGTGGTCAACATTAACCATGCGCTGAGAATCCCTATTGGCAGGTACATCTTCAGCCTCTTCCGCTCTAGCATCGTGCTCATTCTGCGCTCTCTCTACTGCTTCATCCTCCTCCTCCTCCTCCATCGCCTCATTCACCTGAAGAAGCACCGCTGCTGCTGCTGCTTCTCTCCTTACGGCTTCGCTCTCCTCCGCCCGCAACTCCTCTGCGTGTGCATCGGCAGCGCTCACCCCCACCATTTCAGCCGGTACAAACTGTACATCGGCTACAGCATTCAGCGCTTGCGCTGCATCCTCCTCTTCCGTCTCACTTGCCTCTCTCTTCCTCCTCCACCTCCTCCTCCTCCTCCTCATCTTCATCCGATGACGTAGGTTCAACATATTCACTTGATTCTGTAATATTATCATCATCTTCATCAGAGGTTATGTCGGCTAACAAATTTTCTAACGCTGAAATGTAAAACAATTTTATGTTAAAATACAGAGCTTACTTTTTATAATAAACGTTATATGTATTCGAAGGTAGTGATGCATACAACACATGAATATTAAAATCTCTTTGATGTCGAATGAATTAAAACAAAATATTAACCGATATTTGATTACACATTTTTTTTTAATAAAAAAAGCAAGAAGTATAGTGAGAAAAACAGTTGATTTTATAATTATACGTTATATTACTGTAATGATAAAGAAATACGCATCGCATACTATGTAATATGACAGATGTAAGAAGCTAATATCCCTAGCGCTGAAGCAGACGACTTGAAAACAATAGGTGTCATACGTAGCAGTCGACGCGTTCTACGGCAAGAGCAGACGACACTGCGCTACGAATGTGTGTATGCGCGCGCGCGCATTATCCCGTGTTCGTCGAGCAGCAAGCAGTATCAAACACGTATAGTTGTTTTGTCACACTGATTCATCTCCGCTGTATAGGTATCGCCTGCTAAGACTCATAGCGACAAGTGGATACTAAAAAATATCAACTTCCTGCGAAGAGCACTTGAGAGTCAAAGGTTATGCTCTCTAGCGCTCGTAAAAAGTATCCCGTATCCGTCAAGCATTTCGCTGCACAACGCGTCAGCCAGCTCGTTCGGGTATCGGGTGTACGAGCACACGTGCGGTATCGAACAATAATCAACACAAGTCTAAATTTTTCTCCTTCGTCCCTCCTTCTCCTCCTATACCCTACAGATGACTGCTTCGACTACAGTCGTCAGTTCCAACTTGATCGTAGTTCCACTAGGATGTCGGTGAAAAGTATTGTTGTACGTCAGTTGGAGGAGAAAAGCTCGCTCCTAAAATCACGGATGGAGCGTACGTTGCGGCTCATACAGCAGCACCGCGACACGTATGCTGAGCTGTACGAGGAGCGTGAAGACATAAAACGCACGCTGCACATCATGCAAAGTTCACCTTCCATCGGCCCCGTCAATTTCTACATCCCTAAGCTTGGGGATGATGAAGCGTATGACCATACGCACACGCTGGACGTACTGCACGAAGTGCAGGGCGCGACGCTGTACGACGTGCAGTAGAAAAGAACTGTGGTGTTGCAGCGTAGGAACGGATAAGAGGGAGGAGACGGAGGAGGTAGCCGAGAAGTTAGTGCAGCAGCAGCAGGTTCGTTCGTAAGGTAAATGTCTTTGTTTGTCATAAGTTAATTATATGTATCTTTTCACAGGTGCTTACCAACGGTGATGCTGCTATGGTGGAAATCGTTAGAAGAGAGGAGCAGAAAGAGGAAGCGCAGGAAGAGGAGAAAGTAGAGGTGGAGGCCGTGGACGACGCTGCAATGCAAATAGATATGGGAGAAGAATTTTTTCAATTCAACTCGTATGCATCTCCCGATGACTTAGCTGATATGGAAAAGCCTGTCGTCATGAAGATCGAAGCAAGTGAAGAAGACGAGACAGTTGACGTAGTATAGTTGTATTTTGTGTTTGTGTGTGAGTGTATAGTATATAGATTAGTAATTAAGAGTAAGGAGTGATGTGCGAGAGTGTGTGCGTAAGAGAGAGAGAGAGAGAGAGAGAGAGAGAGAGAGAGAAACAAGAGAGAGAGAGAAAGAGAGAGAGGAAGAGTGTGGACATAAGAGAGAAAGAAGTAATGCTTGTGCGTGAGAGAGAGAGAGAGAGACAGAAGGAGAGATGGAGAGAGCGTGTGCGTAGAAGAGAGAGGGAGAGAGAGGAAGAGCGTGTGCGTAAGAGAGCGAAGGAAAGCTTGTGCGTGACAGAGAGAAGGAGAGAGGGAGAAAGGAGAGATGGAGAGAGAGCGTGTGCGTAAGAAAGAGTGAGTGCGTGTGACTCGGAGAGAGCGCAGTGTAAGAACCTAGTGTCCCTTGTGCGTTAGCAGACTATACGATTTTGTGTGTGTGTGTGTGTGGGTGTGTGTGCTCGCGTAACTGTACGTATGTGTACACATGTGTGATTGGATTTACATTGTTTATAATTCGAATAAATAATTTTTTTATAATAAAATCCATTATATATTGTAAGAAATGATTTTTTTTATTTACTAACTTGGTGTGTGACATAACAAATGACATCATTACTATCGTATCCTCATCTTATCAATATAAACAAATAATTAAGTCAAGGTATTGTTTGTTTACATAAATAATTAATTAAAATTATCATAATCAATTACATAAATATCAATACATTACAAAATATCAATTACATATAATAAAGATAATGTTAATTACTTGTTTGTATAAACAAACATGATACCTTATCTTATCTTTATNGAGAGAGAGAGAGAGAGAGAGAGAGAGAGAGACAGAAGGAGAGATGGAGAGAGCGTGTGCGTAGAAGAGAGAGGGAGAGAGAGGAAGAGCGTGTGCGTAAGAGAGCGAAGGAAAGCTTGTGCGTGACAGAGAGAAGGAGAGAGGGAGAAAGGAGAGATGGAGAGAGAGCGTGTGCGTAAGAAAGAGTGAGTGCGTGTGACTCGGAGAGAGCGCAGTGTAAGAACCTAGTGTCCCTTGTGCGTTAGCAGACTATACGATTTTGTGTGTGTGTGTGTGTGGGTGTGTGTGCTCGCGTAACTGTACGTATGTGTACACATGTGTGATTGGATTTACATTGTTTATAATTCGAATAAATAATTTTTTTATAATAAAATCCATTATATATTGTAAGAAATGATTTTTTTTATTTACTAACTTGGTGTGTGACATAACAAATGACATCATTACTATCGTATCCTCATCTTATCAATATAAACAAATAATTAAGTCAAGGTATTGTTTGTTTACATAAATAATTAATTAAAATTATCATAATCAATTACATAAATATCAATACATTACAAAATATCAATTACATATAATAAAGATAATGTTAATTACTTGTTTGTATAAACAAACATGATACCTTATCTTATCTTTATGACTTGTTTACATGATAAGATAAAGATGCGCCAGTGATGACGTCATTTGTTATGTCTCCCCATACCGGCTTACTTACTACTAAAATGCCGTATTTTCAATAGAATTTTTAATAATAATTAATTATTTATTTACAAAAGTTGTTATTAATCTATAAATTAAATACAAATAAATATGAAATATTTTAAATCAAAACTAATCATTATTTAAATTTTGAACTTATTTTTGTAACAATTTTATATAGTTATTTACATTAATTTTTTTATTCATAGTTTACACTAATAATTTAGTTGTGAGTTTTGTTGTATATTTTTATATTTTTCGAAGTTTTTGCTCATTATTGAATAATTTTAAATAGGTCGATAATTACAGTTCCGTCATTATCCGTTTTCGAGAGTATCTTGCGCTACTCCATTATCTAAGTTGTATTATTATCTAAGATAATGTTTGACATATAGAGATAAAATTGGTATGCTCTTATTTTTATTGTTATTTTCTTCAGGGGTGTGTTAATAAAGACTTGAAGAGGTTGGAAACCAAACCAACGAAACGACGCGTCGTCGACAACTAATTGCTGAGTTTTTATTTCTACAAGGGCTGACTCTTTCACCTTTGATTCCTAATTATTTATTTGGTTAACATGGAGAGCAAAAAGCGTAATCGTTATAAAAATAAACGATTATTACATTATTTTGTGGGGGGGATAAGTGGGGGCTGTGGGGGTGGGGGGTGGTGTGGGGTGAGTATAGCCAAAATAACTATATATATAAAATAAATATCGGGATAACTCTGCGAATATGTTCCTTAGGTATCCATGCGTATCCCTAAATTTTTTCAGATTTTTTTCATCATTATTCTTCAAGTAACAGAGGGTCAAAGTAGGTGATCTGAGAATTTTTTGCATTTTTTACACATTTTAATTAATTCATAGTTAATTAATCCTAGGGAAGCATTTTTCACTATAGATATACCGATAGTTTTTTTTTTGTATAATTTGCTCTCTTTTTCAATAAAAATACTTTTAAATGCATAGATATATGTTATACCTGTCTTATAAGCCATTTAAACCTTAATATTAGTAAAAGCGAGATTTTGATCCGGACTAGGACTACCAAAAAATTCATGGAGATAGCTTTTTATAGTGCAAAAGTCCCAGCATAGGTCCCAGAATGGGTCTTGACCATTTTATAACCTAAAAAAAATCTAATTTTTGACGTGTCATAATAAACCCTCTACGGGACTGAAAAAAATATCCCGATATTTATTTTATATATGTAGTTATTTTGGCTATACTCACCCCACACCACCCCCACCCCACAGCCCCCCACTTATCCCCCCCACAAAATAACGTAATAATCGTTTATTTTTATAACAAATTCTCCCTGTTTTAAAAAATAGTAATAGAAGCACTATTATAACAGAAACTATAAAATCATATACCTTTGGTCAAATTTCCATATTTTGAAGTTAAATATAAACATGCGTTCATGTTATAAAGAATTTTCAAAATTGTTACTGAAAATTGGACAAGGAAATATTACAACATTTAAAATTCCAAATGAATGGAAAACAAATTATGTATATTGAAAAATTTTTGGTAAAAAATTTCACTTTTCGTTAAATAGTGTAATACTTACTTCTCATAATAAATACACGTATTTTTTAAATAAAAAAATTTTAAGACAAATGGATAGCGAGGAAAAGATACATTATAGCATAGATACTGCAACATAAAAAGGTGTTGATAAATCTGATGATAACATTTATATAAATTTTCCGATAGAAGTATTAAATAACATTCGTGAAGGATTACCACCACATGCACTCAATTTGAAAATTGCTGCAATTATTATGTTAATAAGGAACTTAAGTATAACAGAAGGTTTATGTAATGGAACACGATTAAAAATTACAAAATTATTTAAGTACAACATAGAAGCTGAAATTATAACTGGAGAAAAAATTGGAAATAAAGTTGTTATAATGAGAAAAACTTTAAATACTGGAAATTCACCTTCATCTTCATTACCACTTATTGTATATAAAAACAATTTCCCTTATTGTTAGTCTTACAATTTGCATTTGCAATGACTACTAATAAATCCCAAGGTCAAAGTTTCGATAATGTAGGATTATATTTAAAAAAACATTATTTTCTCATGGATATGAGCATTATCCAGATGTAAAAACCCTAATCAATTATTTATCCAAATTGAAAATGAAAATGATACTGAAATTGAAAATATAGTTTGGAAGGAAACTTTTAATTAATACAGAGTTTGTATAAAATTTCTTGATTCTATATGATATATGGAACAAATACAAAAATAGTTTTACAGAAGATTTTACAAAAACTACACTGGGGGGTTGGCGAGCGTAGCGAGCAGGGGGGCGAAGCCCCACTAGTATATATATATATATATTAGTAAATCATAACATTTTGTACGATAATATTCCTATAAATTTATGTGTAATATTTTTCTAATATAGTATTTGACGCAGAAAATCATAGTGTCAAAGGCGATTAAATTTGGAAGGCAATGAAAGTTAAATATATATATATATATATACATATTTCTGATATTTACAAATGCAATCTGCGCATTCGCACCAATATGTATAAATAGCCAGGAAAATGGTTTCGATTCCTCAGTCTGCCCTGAACTTTAAAGGTGGCCAGTTCGGAAAAATTATGATAATTTTGTCCGATAATATTCATATACATATCTGATATTTATCAATGCAGTCCACGCATGCTTACCAATATGTATAGATAGCCGGGGAAATTGTTTTGATTGCTCAGTCTGCTCTGACCTTTGAAATTTGAAGATCTTTAATTTTTATTTTGCTTTGAATTGTCATATTAGCTTTGGTCTTGTATATAGTTTTTCATTTGAACTTTTTGTGCTACAAACTTGTTGTGACATTATGGGTTTCAGTGGAGGGGCGCTGTTCGCTTCGGCGATCGTTGAGACGGGTCTGAAATTGTTACCCTTAAGTCTATGTTGTTACACAGTTTATCGGACTTCAAAAAATTGAAATGAGATAAGAATATACTAATATACTAATATAGATATATATATATATATATATATATATGTCAGTTATTGAGAAAAGATATGAATGGCTTCACGGCACACAGAAATATTTAAATAACCCGAAATTATCAAGGCCCAAAAATTTAAGGGCTCAAAAGATTTAAGGCTAACAAATTTTAAGGCCCAATAATTTTAAGGCCCAAAATTATATTTTAGATTTTTAGTTATTAGGAAAATATGTGAAAGGCTTCACGGCACACGGGGACATTAAGCACTTTAATATAACAGTAGAAGATTTTGAGTTATTGGGAAAAGATGTGAAAGGCTTTACGGCACACAGGGACATTAAGCACTTTAATATAATGGTAGATTATAGAAATTTTTGGACAATATAAAATTAATTTATGTTAAAGATTTATCGTTAAAAAATAAAGTGATCTTATCACCTTTAAATTCTTTATACGAGTGCCCGCGAAGGCGGCTGCGAACGTTGTCTAAAGGTGACGGGAAGCGGGTTCGCAGAAATAACCGACGCCGAACACAAGCGTTGAGTTGAAAAGAAATCAGATATATTGTCTGCAGTAAGGTGAATAAATTTCAGCTATCGCGCTGGTTGGCACACGTCAGCGATCGCCTGACGCACTGTGAGAGAAGTGAGGTTACAGCGCCACCAACCTCGCGGAGAGTAATACACTCGGTCCTTGAGCGAACTGCGCGCCGACTTTGGGCGAGTCACACACCCAAAATGAGAAAGCTGTAAGCCCATGCCAACGGGGAAAGAGAGTGCCCACGTATTGCACAATTTCTATGTGCTATTAAATTAACAGTGGAAAATTTGTGGAAAATTAGTCCATCGTATATCGGCTTGATCATCAACAGTGGATGTCATGGAAGAGGTCTTGGACTTATCTTCAAAAGGTATGTTTTATTTACCATCGCATTTACAGGTTATGTGATCTGATACATGCATAATATAAAATTAAGTCTATCTTTGTTGTACAAAAAAGTTATTTGAAATATATCCTGGTGGAAATGATGCATGTGTACATTGTATTGATGATCATTAAAATAATATGACAGGATTACTACATATATGTTTGAAAAAAATCAACTATGATTTGACGTTAGCTGGTTAGATTTGCTTACAGCAAGATTACAACTTTTAACAATAATCCCAGCGAATAAGTCAGTTTAAAAATAGTAATACTGATTTGCTTTATTCGAAAGCAACTGTAATCTACAATTTGTGATACGCATCCAGTGCACTTAATCTTCTGAACTGCGAGTCATTGGTATCATCTATTACAGTACATAATACTATCTAGGTGAACAAATGAAAAGATATTGTTAATAATTTACTATTCTAGCAGTGTAAATAACTTGATTAGTTATAATAATAAAAATAAACACACTCAAGACCTAATCGGACATTCTCTTTGGCTTGTCGAGGACTTTAGATTTGAAATTCCAATTTTCCTTGGCAGTGGCGGATAAATCATTTTGGCGCTGTAGGCTGAACCGAAATGTGCCGCCCTCTTAAGGAATTCGAATATATGGATTTACAAAAATAAGAGTAGAAATATAGATGGATTTTTAGTATTAATTTATTATTTATAAGAGCTTACGCCTACATTTAATAGTAGAAAAAGTATTAATTAAATTATCAAAATCTATAGATTCTAATAGTCCATTTTCAATAATTTAATTCGAATTTCATCAGCACTTAAATTACTTGTTATTTAAAAATTCAAATTTGTTTCCGAAATCTATATACGAAGCACGTCGTTTTATTAATTCCATACGTAAACTATCTAAAATAGCGTAGTAAACGGTTACTCTGAAGTTTTTTTCAGCTGTGACAGAGTATTCTTCAGCAGATGATTCATCGTATTGTATTTTTCGTTTCTTTTGTCGCTTCATATTTTTTTTATACTCTTTTACTTTTGATATTTCTAAGGCTTGATTGTCGAAATTTGTAAAGCCGTCTTCATTTCTAATTTGAATTACAAATTCTACTAATCCATCATACAATTTAACCACAGAAGAAATATCCATACTTTGTAATTGTAATTGTTTACTCACTGCATTAATTCTCTGCAGTAAAAACTCCCAAAAGCAGATCATAAACGCAGTTTCCAATCGCTCTAACTGTATGCGGATACCTTTGGCTTGACATTTAATTATTGGTTTTTGTTTATGATCGTTTTCAATTAATTCTAATGCTTTGTGTACTGGCTCCCATAATAACAATAAACTTTCACAAGAATCATGACGCGCGGACCATCGTGTTGCAGATAATGATTTAATAGTTTTTATTCTTCTATTCTGATTATTTGCTTTTTGCTGGGCCTTAAATAAATCACATTCATTTTGTAGTATTTTCCAACGATTAGTCGATAAAGCAAATAAATTATTTAATTCTTGAAAAATATTGAAAAATTTACAGCTTTCCTCACATATTCCTGCAGCACATGTTCCGATTAAATTCAATGAATGCGCCGAACAAGGCACATATTCTGCAAGTGCGCAAATTTCTTTAATTTTTGCTTGAATGCCATTGTATTTTTAATGTCGTAAAAATATTATTTGCTATTTCTTTGCCCTTATGTCCAACATTAGGTAAAAATGTCAAAAATCTCTCAACTGGACAACCATCAGGTTTTACATAACGAATAATAAATGTTAGTTGATCGATGTGCGATAAGTCAGGCGTAGAATCGACAACTATGAAAAATATTTTGAAACTATTATTTCTCTATAAATATGTTTTAAAACTTCATCAGCAATTAAATTAATAAATTCATCGCATATTGTAGATGACAAATAGCTTGTATTCCCTTTACCCGGATTGCCGTATCGCGAAATATGTTCATCTAAAAACGGATCATACTGCGCTAATAGTTTGAGAGACATCATGTAATTACCATTTTGTGGGTTTCCGAATTGTTCTACATGTCCTCGGAATGGAAGACCGCGAGATCCGAGCATTTTAATAATGCTTACGACTCTTTGAAGCACATTTCGCCAATATTTCATTTCTTTTTCGACGCCTACGAATAGTCTTGTATCGATTCGACTCGAAGTAGTTCCACGCCCTTTCAACATTAATAAGCAATTCTTATGAATATCACTATTTTCATGTTGTTCTATTCTCCTTACATTTTTCCAATCGTCAAATCCTGCTTTTGTTCCGAATTGAGAGCCGCCATTGAATAATAAACATGGCCCGCAATATACGCTTCCAGTACTTTCGGAATAAATTATCCAACTTCTTGATTTTTTTTCACCATTGTGTAAAGTTTTTTCGAACAAAGCTTTTGAAAAATAACGTGCTTGCGTGTCGTATTGACGCTTACTTTTAGAAAAGTCACTGTCAATATTTTGTACGAATCCATTTTTAGCTATATAATCTCTAGTCTCATCATCGATTGACCAAAAAGCTGGATCATTATTAATTAAGATGCTGATTGATTGTTTCACACGAACATTTTTTTCACTACTAACCGAATCAGTTTCTACGTCATTTAGATGGCAACTGTCGTCACTGTTTAATTTAATATTCTCCGAATCGCAATTCAAAACTTTCTTTAGGCTCTGTTGTACCTTTATGCGTTGATTCCCCTTGTAGTTCACTGCACTCAGCAACATTACAACTTTGAACATTAGACACTTGAGGTGTTATGTTGATAAAAGGATCTAATTTTCGAGTTTTAGATATAACTTTTTGATGCTTTTCCTCTTTTTCTTTAGCCTGCTTCTTATATTCATAGCCACTCAATTTTTTTCTATTATCACTCATCTTTTCTAACAAACCAAAGTGTGCATAGCAAGAAAGACGTGCACTTGTCACCAAGTCCAGCAAAATACTAATGAGATCTGCTGTCTGCTAGCGTAAGATTTTTATCACGTAAACACGGGTGGCGTTTCGTCGATTCCAGTATCGACTTGTGTTTACGTTTGATGCAAGGCGTACCGCCGCCGCGGCGAGCCCCGCGTTTATTTGGACTAAATAAACGCGCGGCGGTACGCTTTATTCTAGGGTTCTTAGAATTATTATTCCGTTTTAAAATCTTGGCGCTTTGACTATATATAAAGCACTTACACATATTTATTAACGTGAATGTATGAACTAGAATTTATAAATTTTTTTAGAAAGATAAGATAATTTAAAAAAAAATCTCTTATTTTTGTTGTACGACTAAAACGTTAAACCCGTATAATTTTTTTTTTAATTTTGCCGCCCCTCAAAATCTGCCGCCCTAGGCTATAGCCTACTCAGCCTATATGTAAATCCGCCTCTGTTCCTTGATATCGGTGATTATGATGTAAATATGAAATCAGCTATTTTTAATGAGACAATAATACATTTTATTTTAACATGTTGACGAACTTGTGGCATTTCCAAAAGTAGTCTATAAGTCTATAAAAAAGTCTATAATAGTATATAAACAATAACTTTTGATTTGTAGTTCAGAAAATATTAAAAAATTAAAATTCTCTACAAGTGGATTATACGTTAAAGTGCTTAAAGTTATTTCGAATTTTTTTGATAACTTTTGAACTGCAAATCAGTAGTTTTTGATTAATATTGTTTTTGGAAGTGCCAGAAGTTAATGAATATGTTAAAATGAAATTTATTATCCTATTATTGAAATTGGCTGTTTTCATATTTTCATGATAATCGCCGATACCAAGAAAAATTTTAAATGGCTACAGGGAATGTTCCAGTGGGTGCTGAGTATGTTTATATATGTTAATTGAATGTTTTGGACTATTGTAATGATTAATTATTAACAATTCCTACTAATTTGTTTCACTATATAATGTCAGCGTAGACTGAGAACTCGTAGTTTAGAAAAATGAAGTACTTTGTAAGCGTATTGTATAAGCCTTGTGAAGTTGGTGAATTAGAATTAATTACAATAAAAAAAAAAATTACTAAGAGTACAACAGATTAAGGTACACACACATGTATGTGTGTGTATATATATATATATATATATATATATATATATAAGTATATTTCATCAAAGATTGAATATTTAAAAAAAATTGTTTAGGAATTATGTGTGGACATTTTTTATTTAGCCTAGTCGACGAATGAGGTTCTAGTTTTGGATGGCACAACCATGCAACTAATTGAAGTAATGGAGGTAGACCACTGCTACGTATCTACTGATGGACTTACAGACGAAACTGAACAGCAAATAGTCGTAGATGCTGAAAATGTTGAGAATGCTACTAATACTGACACGACTAAGACCACTCAGACCGTTGATGATTCATCAAGTAATAATTTTCGATAAATAATATTTAATTTTTAAATAAAATATAAGCGATTTTTAGGATTATTATTATTATGCGTAAAATCGTTTTTGTGCACACTATATCAAAAAAATTAATTTTTTCATAATATAAACTAATTTGCAAATTTTAATCTATGCATTTGTAGCTACACAATATAAAGACAATGACTTATATCGTTTATTATCATCAAAATTAGAAGGGCAAATAATATTGGGCATGTACTCCGCAAATAAAGATAATAGATTTATTGACTCAAAATTCAATTAACCACGTGTAAGTGTTATCGAGCATGTATGTTGTTATGAAATGTTTACTGTATTGTGAAATTTTGATGACTTTTAACTACTTTAACTTTGTAGAAAATAAACGATTTTCGTTGATTAACATGTTAGTCAAATGGAAGCATATCATGTAAAAATCAATATAAAGCCTTATTTAAAAAATATATAATTATAACTATATATTGAACTATTAATGATACAAGATGTAAAAAACAATTTTGATTTTAATCTTAACAGCGTAATAATGTTAGTCTAATGTTTTCAATGCAAATTTAAATGAGAATGATCCAATATATTGTTACTTTTCTGCCAGGATATTAGGGACATTTATTAGCAATATGTTAATTTTAATCTAGTAAATAAAATTTATTTTCAGTATAAGTAAAAGAGAATTTCTGAAGTTAAGGGATGAAATCATCGAATTATTTCCTACAGAGGATCCGGAAATATACTTATTCCCTACTATCGAAATGAGGCTAACGAAGCAATAAGTGCTCGTGGATGTTTATATAATACGTATAAATTATATAGAGACTTATTACGAAAAGCAAAATTATTAAGGATTTCAGACAGGCCGAATCCCATTGATGATCGTAACTATCAAATGTAGTTTTAATAATATTACAGCATACAAATTAAAGTACAATGTTTTATAAAATTTTATTATTTTTTTTATAGAAGAAGAGCCATTGGATTTTAATCCACTGACTGATACCGATCGATCAAAATATCAAGCAACCGATGTTATTAA